>CABEGB010000980.1:0-40024 GCA_901521435.1 Crematogaster levior | reverse complement strand
TGCCTGTCGCAGAAATAGTCTAGGACTATGTCCTTCAAATACTGGGGGAAGCCATGGTAAACCATGGCTTCCCCAACCGCCTCCCAGGGAAGGGAGTTAAAAGCGTTGACAATATCCAAGGATACTGCCAACGCCACATCTCCCTCCCCGGTAATTTGGTCCGAGAGGGCCTTAAGCGACATAATTGCGTCGGTCGTTGAAAGGCCCTCTCGGAACCCATATTGGTCTCGACTGACGTCGGGACCGATCCGCGACAGGTGCTCGATGAGTCGGCCAGCGATAATACGCTCGAAAAAACTTGCCGACCTCATCGAGCAAGCAAATCGGTCTATAGGCCGATGGTGCATCCGACGGCTTCCCCTCCTTGCGGAGCAGCACGAGCCTTGCTTGCTTCCACAAGGAGGGGAAGGTGCCCGTCCTGAGGCACGTATTGAAAAGACGCCTCAGGCGGGCACCCATTTCGCCAAGGACCAGGGCCCAGACTCGGCCAGGGACCCCGTCCGGGCCGGGGGCCTTGCCTTTGGCCCCCAATTTCCTCGCGGCCCGGACGAACTCTTCTTCAGTGACCTCGAGTTCCGGAGACCAGGGGGGAGGCTCCCCCTTTGGAGGGAGATTGTTCTCCCTCCAGGGAAAAAGGGCCCCCACCACCCGCTCCAGGAACTCGGGGTCAAGAGTTCCCGTTGTTGGGGGCGCCGCCGGATGTAGTCGATTAAGTACCATCCGGTAAGGGCGCCCCCAGGGGTTCTGGTCGAGTTCCTCTATCAACTTCTCCCAGGCCCTGGCCTTGGCCGTGCTAATGGCCGCCCGCAGTGAGTTCCGCGCGGCAAGAAACTCACTGCGCGCCACTGCACGCTCTTCTCCGCCCGCCCCTCGCCGCCGGGCACGGAGGAGATTGCGGCGCGCCAAATTGGCTTGGCGCCTCAGGTCCGCAATCTCCTCAGACCACCAGTAAGCAGCCCGGCGGGGGGCGGGCCTACAACGGGGCATGGCCGCGTCACATAGACGCTCGGCCATGCCCCTGACCTCCTCGGCCTCCGCATTGGCGTCCACCTGGTCGGCAATATTCACCGACCAGGTTTCAACCGCAGCGGAGGCCAAGAGTCCATCGCAATCGAGCTGCGCGATGAACCATCGTTTCGGGGGTGTAGCGCCCCCCCGTTGGCGGCGGAGTAGCACTTCCCGGGGAGTGGCCACCACGCTCATTTCAATTTGAGCGTGGTCGGACAATGTGTCCCGCCTAGCCACTCCCCAGTCGCTGACCAAACGCGCCGCCCCCGGGGTAGCCCACGTCAAATCGACGATAGACTCCCCCTGGGGGCGGACGCAGGTGCTCTGGGCCCCTTGATTTAATAAGACAAGGCCCAGCTCCGCCGTCCACCTGAGCAGGACCTCTCCCCTGGCGTTGGTGAACCGGGAACCCCACGCCCGAGACCAGGCGTTGAAGTCCCCGGCCACCAACACGGGGTGGGGGAGGCATCGGCGTATGCCATCCCCCAAGCCCCGTAATAGTACTTTGTACTGGGGGAGGGTCCTGCTGGGGGGCGCGTACACCCCCGCGACGTACAAGGCACCCCATCTCGCGATAATAAACCCCCGCCCCTTCCCCACAAGGAAGATGGGGGGAGCGAGGGGAGTGCCTCCTGATTATTGCGGCGGAGTTGTCCGCGTCGTCTAACCAATTGGGGTTATTCCTTGGCACGCGGTACGGCTCCGCCACAATTCCGAGACCCGCATCCCGCTCCGCCAGGTCCTAGATAAATAAATCCTGGGCCCGGCGGGCGTGGTTGAGGTTCCCCTGAAGGAGCCTGATGGAGGCGAATTTTATGCCTCCATCGGCTCCCCCCTGCCGGATCCCTCTGTCTCGTCGAGCGCCGCCCCCACTACGCGCTCCAATATTACGTAGCAGAAGGCGAACGGCTCAACGCTCCTAATGGAGGGGCCTCCCCCTCCCGCGGTTGTCTTCGCGGGAGAGGGGGAGGGTCCACCTCCATACGTTCAGTAGCCACTGCCGCGGCAGCAGCAACCGGAGCAGGAGTTACAGCCTGCTCCACCTCCATGGGTTCGGCTGTCGCTGCCGGGGCAGCGGCAACCGAAACAAAAGCTATAGGGGTGGCCGCCTGCACCACCCCCCCACTCTTCTTTTTCTTACTCTTTTTGGGGGGATGGCACGCAGCTCCCCCCCCCATTCTGTGCTGGTCTGGCCTTGCATACCGCGCAAGAGACCGGACCGTTGCACTGACTGGTCAGGTGTCCAGCGGCCCCGCAGCGGTAACAGCAGCCGCTGCGGTCAGTGCCACTGGTGCACCTGGCCCTGACGTGGCCCCCCTCCAGGCATTTGAAGCACTGGAGGGGGCGCTTCGTCAGAATCTCCACGCGTGCAGACGCCCAGATAAGTTAGAGGCGGCCCGACTTGACAATTCGATTGGCCGCTTCCACTGGGCATTTGACGACCACCGTGCCCATACCCCTCAGATTGGGTGGGGAACGAATCTCCCCTACCCTGATATTCGAGGGGCGGCACATCCCCTGTCTTGTGACAGCCTCGGCCACTTCATCGGGAGTGACCGAGGGCTCGACATCCCGCACCCTAAGATCCGCGGTGCGGACAGGTCGAGCCACCCGAATCCCCCCTTGGCCTTCGAAGAGGCTGACAAGTTTATCAGCCAACTTGTCGGCTTTCTTCTCCCGATCCGAGCCGGACACCTCGAGCAACATAGCCCCAGTGGCGGCCCGCCTGGGCTGCAGTCTCTCGATGCCCAGCTCGGTAATTGAGATACTGGCCTTGGCTTTGGCCAGTATCTCCGCATATTTCCCATCGGCGGTGGTGATCGTCACCGCCGCCGTCGTGGAGGATCTCCTTTTGGAGGCCTTCTTTTTGCCACCTCCACCCTGACCAGGGGGAAGAGAGCTGCTAGAGCCTCCTTGCTTGGGGGTGGCAGCAGGAATCCTCTCCTTTTTCCCCTTACTCTTCCTCCTCCCGACTACCTGACTCCAAGCCGCCTCGGCCGGTGGGGTACCCCCAACAAGGTTGGGGGAGGTCTCTACTACAGCCGGAACGGGGCGGCTCGGAGCAGGCGTCGGGGCCCGGGGGCGCCACCCTGGATGTCATAGGGGGGCGAGAGGCCGTCTTCTTAGAGGCCGAAACGGCACCTCCCTTCTTCCCCTTTTTAGAGGAAGAAGAGGGGCCCCCCCTACGGTATTGGGCGGGGGGGTAACGACCTTCTTGGGCGAGTGGGCCGGGTGGGCCTTATCACTGGGGGTCCCTTTGCCAGAAGGAGCCCTCAAAGTTGGGAACTTCTGCATGAGATCTTCTGTCACGGCTTTGGACACAGCCTGCACAATATCGTCCAGGTTCGTGCCCTCCACCGTGACTGCCTTCTTAAAGTGTGAGGACCCCGGTCCCGTTATTCCCGGAGGAGGCTCCTCCTCCTCCGGGAGTCTCACCGGGGAGCGACCAAGAAGCGACGGTCGAAGAGCTGGAAATCTGTCCAGCTCCTCCCGCGTCGCCACCGGACGCTCCACCGGGGAAACAGTGAGAGGAGGGAGATCCTCCCACCCTGTAAATAATTCCATCCGCCCCCGATTAGGTCTTAATTTAGGGAGCGATCGTGGAGGGGAGGTTCTCTCCATCTCCCTAATTTTCTCCTCAAGCGCGGCGACCTTCGCTTCCAGACGGCGATTGGCCTCTAGCACTTCGGCCACCCTCTCGTTTTCTGGAGTGGGAGCCCTTCCTGAAAGGGGGTCGTAATACCCCCTCTCACCTCTCGTAGCCAGGACGGGGATGCCCACCTCAAAGAGGGCAGCAGTCCTGAGGAGAGCTCCCGCCATGGTCCCCTGGAGTTCCTTTGAGGTCTCGGCCGCCTTTCTGATGGCGGCCACTTGCTCGGTAAGCAGGCGCTCGAGATCCCCCGGGGGAGCCTCCTTGACGACGTCGGAGGCTTCTTTAATTTTAGCCGCATAATTGCGGGCGCGGGCGGGTGTCTCGTGGACCGGGACAGATCTGTCCAGGACCCTGAGAGCGGACCTCTCAATGTCCTCCGCCCTCTTGGCCCTGGCCCGTTCCTCGCACTTTAGCGCGGTAAATTGGCCGAGATGCGAGGGATCTTTGGGGGGACGCCCCCTCGGATCCCTCTTGGCCAATATAGCCATCACCCTGTCGTCCCTCTCGCTGGATGACGAGCGGGCAGACTTTGACCTGGTCTTGATTTTCCTCCTCTTAAGGGGGCCGCACTCCATAACTATGGTGTCGTCGGAGCCTGCGGAGACATCCCCGCCCGACGCCCCGGCGACGGAGTCGACCTCCATACGAGGAGGATCCCCTTCTTTGACCCTCACTGGGAGCTTAGATGTTCTGCCCCCAGTAGAGGATGCTTTCCTTTCGGACCCGATATGTTCTTTTTTCCGGCGTCCGAGTTAGCCCCCCCTCTCAAACGGAGAAGGAGGAAGTGAGGACGGAGGTCACAGAACCGTTCCGTGGCTTCCACGGGCACAGGAGTGCCTCTGCAAGTGGGTTTATGCCCAGACTTGGGCATAAACCCCTTCGCAGGCGCCATTTCCCCAGCAGGGCCTGCGGTGCACCCTGCTGGTGGCCCGTCATTCGATGACGACGGGAGAGGAGCCGGGACAACACCCCTCTCTCGCCGGGCCCTGGACGTCCGGTCGCCCTGGGCCGGTAATAATCGGCGCTCGTAAACTGTCATATTCATAATGTGTTAGAAGGGTGGTTTGTTTTCGGGGTGGCCTTCCCCTAGGACGGTTTGCAACCAAGCCTTTCGGAGCCCGTCCTGCCCCAGAGCCAGACTGGCTCTCTCCGCCACCCCAGCCCTGCCTCGGAATACGTCCGAGCGGCCTGGGGTAGCCCAGCCCGGTGGGCCCGGGAGTTCCGGGACACCACCGGCCCGTCCCCCCACATCACTCCCGCGTACTGCGGGACCACGTCCCGCAGCCGTTAGAGAGGAGCGGTGGGGCGTCCCCCACGGTGGGACGCCGCTTCCCCCGATACCAGGACGCACCTCCCCCCGTCCGTAACTGGACGGGGATTGGTCACCCCCAGACACCGGAGGACCGGCACCCACGTCCCCCCGCCGAGTGTCCCCGCGCCAGGAGCACCGGACGCAAGAACACCCGGTTTTGCCAGGAGCACCTGGCCCCCCCTCCGGGACACCTGCCGCCCGGAGCACCGGACGACAGGCACCCAGAAAGGCTGGGAGCACCCAGCAGACCCCATGGCCGGCGGAGGACTAATGTCCTCCTAACGGTCCCGGCCGACCGGGCGATTGCACTCAGGGCCGCCTACCCCTACCGACAATGGGACTTGGAAAAATCCAAGTCCCTAAAGGGAAGCCGGGCTCCTTGGACGCTCTTAGTCAGGAGAACCCCTCCCCGTCGGGCCAATGGTGGAGGTTGGAACCACCACCATTGACCCAACGGATCAGAGGAGCCCTCCCTAAGCCCCCTCACTACGACAAGGCGTCCACGAGGGGGATGGGTCGGACCCTATAAAATCCTTGAGAAAAACAATGATGTAAACTACACAATAAAAACAGGGAAAAAACCACTACGCGTACATGCCAACCGGTTAAAACCCTTTATCGAATATTAATAGAATAGAAGAAACATTGCAAGAAATTCGTAAAACTGTAAGCTACCAAGGCTACGTGGAAACTAACTATAAAAATAAATGTCACCGAATTGGCTATCAGAAATCACCAATTACCCAATGCACACATACGTAATATAGTATTCTACACGAACAACTTTTATACACGATCACACGTTATACACGTTAAATAAAACAAATTAAACAAAAGAAGTGTAGACACAAACACAAATTAAAATATTATTCACATGTCCATGTATAACTTTAGAAATAACATATAGGATAAAATTTTAAGTTATGCGACATTGTAAATTAGATTAAGCGAAAAATCTCAGTTTTTCTTCTTCCAAGGGGGGAAGGATGTTAGGACCTGACTTTTTCCAAAAATCAGTTATTGCAGCATTATTACACCGCCAACGGTTGCGAAACTAATAACTCAATCTAAATTGCTAAATCAGGTCATAACCAAAATTACAACAGAGTCACCAGGAAATGCAACTGCTAATCCGAACCTTAGTCAGCAGTTGCACCACAGAATCACCAGGAAATGCAACTGCTGATCCGAATCTGAGTCAGCAGTTGCACAACAGAAACGAGGGCACTGATGTTTTAACGCGATGCGCCTAACGCATCGCGGGCAGTAATTAATAATAATTCGGGCAGTAACTAATAACCTTTGAACAGTAACCATTAAGTAGCGACGTGCGGGCAGTACTCAATGAATAATCAGAGAACAGTAATCATTGAGTAGTAACGTGCGGTCAGTATTTAATAAGCAGCAACGCTAAGCAAATCTGTGCGAAACAGTCTTTCTAAATTAGTGTAACGCGCGATCTTACTGTGTAACATAAAGTGTGTGAATAAAACAGTTAAAATCAAGGAAAGTGTTTCTTTATTTAATCAACGACATCACCACCAAAAGTGGTACCAGTGCCTTTCTCAGCCGAGCAGCGTCGACGGACGACGGACCGAAATCTTGTGCCCATCCCAGGCACAACAACACACACCTAGACCTCTGCTCCCCCTCTTCTAGGAGGCGGAGGAGCCCAACAAAGGCTCCCCGGACCAAGGTCCAGAGAGCCCCGCCATCCCCTGCAGTAGCCAAATAGTGCGGGGCGCCTGCATTGCACGCCCCGCACCGCCCGTCGTCCGATGACGACGTAGGGGGGACCGGGACCCTACCCCCCCTACGCCGGCCCCTGGGGCTCCGGTACCCCTGGGGTGGTAAGTTCATTCTTTTATTTTTCATCATCCATAAAAATTGAAATTTTTTTACGTTGTTGTCTTCCACGGGGGGGTTATTTCGGAGCCCCCCACTCCTAGGTCGGCTGGGATAACCCCCCTCACGAGTCCGACCTACCCGGGTTTTTTAACATGGTTATTCCTTCCATGTGTGCACTCTTAGACCCCGAGGATTACTCCCCGGGGATCCCCTCCACCACGGCAAGGTGGCGCACAACGGAGGGGTCCCGCCACCCTCCTGACCCCGACTAGGGCGACGTTGCCGGACCACCTGGCAAGGTCGCTCTCCCACTCCGAGACGCTTGACGGCCACCAAGTGCCCCCGCACTTGTCGGCCACGTCTCGTGTGGGAAGGGGGGGACCGCTCCATGCTGGCGGTCTAGAGGAGGCGAGCGTATTGTCGCCTCCTCTGCCCCCGCCCGAGGTTATCGCACCCCATGACCTCTCGCTCTCGACCATCGTCTTGACGATGGCCGGTAGCGAGAGGTCTTCCCCCCCGAGCTCCTCTCTACTAATTTTTCTCCTTTCTTCTTCCAAGGTTTCCAATAAGACACGGCGCTGTTCTGCCCACGCTGGGCAGGACTCCAGCGTGTGCTGCGCCGTGTCTATAGCCTCCTCGCAATGGTGGCACTTGATGGTGCGCTCCCTTCTCGCTTTCTGACACAGGTACTCCCCGAAGCACCCATGACCTGAAAGCACCTGCGTCAGTCTGAAGGACAGTCCGCCATGTTTGCGATCCATCCAGTCAAGCAAGACTGGACGGATCGCGCCGACAGCGCGCAGACCTCTATTGCAGCATAAGAGGTCTCGCTGCCACTTCTCTATGGCGCGCTGCCGGAAATGACTGCTCGCGACCATCACCGCTCGTGGTGTCGGCTGAGCCCTCCCGGCACGGAGCCGCGCGCGCCACTCGTAAAGTGACGCGCAGACTCTAGCCTGAATGTTCCAGGGTAGTTGCCCAGCCAACACCAGCGCCGCCTCTATAGCAACGGTGTGGTACCCTCTTATGAGGGGGCGGAGGGCCAACGTGCGCTGGACTCCCAAAAAGGCGGCCAGCATTGACTTGTTGGCCTCCAAATGTCTCCCCATGCCAAACGGGGGCACCGTAGAGCGCACCGTTGACGCTATCACCGCCGCATAGAGACGGCGGCATCCGTCCCCGGGACCCCCGATGTTTGGGAGGAAGCGGCCGAAATTGGCCACCTCCCTGACGATTCGGGGGCCCATTTGGGCGAAATGGTCGCGAAACAGCCACTTACTGTCGAGGGTGAGGCCCAGATACTTGATAGTGGACCCCACCCTCAGGCGGACCTCCTCGATCAGAATGTGGGAGTCAAGAGGCGGTCTTACCCTTGGCCCGTGAAACCAAATTGTTTCGGTTTTCTCGACCGCCACCCACAATCCCAACATCCGGATCCTGCGCACCACTAAGGTGGTTGCCAGCCGCACGGCATCGCTCCAGTCTCTCCCGCGGGACACAATGAACGTGTCGTCTGCATAGCAGACGAAACTCGCACCCCGCGGGAGGAATCCCCGCAGAACCCAATCGTACCCCACATTCCACAGGAGCGGTCCAAGGACCGACCCCTGTGGAACTCCCATCTCCATCGGTTTGATGTGTGGGGTACCGCCTCGCCCGACGTATGCTATACTCCTATCCCTGAAGTAGTCCGAGATGACGGACTGCAAGTAGGGGGGCACCTGATGATAACTTAATGCCCCCCTGATACACTCCCAGGGCAGGGAGTTAAAGGCGTTGGAGAGGACACCCCCAACGCCACCCCACCCTGGGAGATGGCCTCGTCCGAGAGGGCCCGGACGCGCTTGATCGCGCCTATGGTCGATCGGCCCTCTCGGAACCCAAATTGTCCGCCAAGTCGGGGCCCACTCCAGAGAGATGTCCGCTGAGGCGGGCAGCTATAACTCGTTCAAAGAGTTTGCCCGCCTCATCGAGCAAGCATATCGGGCGATACGCAGATGGGGATTCTGCGAGGCGTCCTGCCTTCCTGAGCAGGACGAGGACGCTCAGTGCCAAGACCCATGCCCGGCCAGGGATTCCGTCAGGACCCGGGGCGGTGTTTTTCGCCCCCATCTTCCTGACGGCCCCGGCCAGCTCCGCCTGGGAGACTCCCGGAACGAGAGAGGCTTCCACCGCCGTAGCGACGCCGGTAGCATCGGCCTCTCTCAAGCCTCCCGGAGGAGCCCAACCCCCCCTTTAGCCGGGGGAATGAGGGTAGTAACAACCTCCTCCAGGAGTCCGGGGGAGAGACTCTCGGTGATGGGGGGCGCCCAAGAACGGAGTTTGTTCCGCACTAGTCTGTACGGGCGCCCCCACGGATCCGACTCGAGAGTCCCTAACAATTCCTCCCATGCCTGGGTCCTGGCGTCCCTGATGGCGTTCTGTAGGGTCTTTTTGGCTGACACATAAGACCTGTACAGGGATGCCTCCATCGCAGGATCGCCGCGTTTCCTGTGGCGATACCTGGTGTACCGTCGTCGAACCCTCACGCAGGCAGATCTCATTTCTGCGATTTCGCTCGACCACCAGTACACCCGGCGACAGGGTTGTGCCAGCCTGGTTCGCGGCATGGCAGCGTCACATATCTGCGTCATGCAGTCGCGGAACCAGGCCGCCTCCTCATCGATGTCCCCGTCACCCTGCCCGGCCCGATGTTCGGGCCAGGCAGTTGCGATGGAGGCTGCCATCAGGGCACCCCTATCTAGCTTTTTGAGCGTCCACCGGGGCTGCTGGGATGTGCTTCCTGGGCAGCGTTGGTGGGTCGAGAGACTCGGAGGTGGAGATAACCATTCTTATGCATCTATGATCAGAAAGTGTCTCCACCTCCTCCTCGACCCACCACTTCCGAGGCTAAGTCGCCCTGCCCGATCTCCCATTGTGGGAGTTGTGATAGCTATCTAGCGGTGGAGCGACCGTCCCGGAAATGTACCGCCGCTCCGATAAGCTACGCACTCCAAGAAGCCGTCCACCGTGCTCCCATCCGAGAATAGGAGCGGTCATCCATCCTTCAGGTTCCGGATGCCACGCTCAGAGCGCGAGATCCGTCCCCCTGCAGTGGGTACCGTTACAAACACGGAAGGGCGTTAGTCGCCCTTGATATCGCACGATCCCTTCAGAGAGATCCATTCCTGCAAGGCGCGTGACGGCTTAAGGACCGGCAGTCCCCGATCTACCTGTCCAGCCGGTTAGCTAGCTCCTCGACCGTGACCGTCACATTGCGCCGGCGAGTCCGGACCGCCCGTCCAGCATCCAGGAATGCATGCGGTACATGCACCTTACCCGATAGGTGTGCTCTTAGCCATCCCTCCACCCCAGATTATCCGGAGCTTCGTGACAGAGCCTCTCCACCACGACAAGGTGGCACACCGTCGGAGAGGTAGCCCGCCTGATGGCCTGGCGGAGGGAGAACCTCTTGTCTTTGAGGTCCTCCCTCAAAGCCTCGACCAGCGCTGGGTCGGCCGCCGACGAGCCCGCACCTCTTCTGCACCGGCATCTGGCGAGTCTCCTCCAGGCCGAGTTGCATTGAGCGCGCAACTCGGCCAGTTCTGGAGACCACCAGTATGCTGCCGCCTTGCCGATGGGGACGGGTCCGCTCCGGGGCATTGCGGCGTCACATATTTCCGTGAGCGCCTCCCGGAGCTTCTCCGCCTCCTCGTCTGCTGTGCCCGGATCGACGACCGCACCCGGCCAGGCTTTCACGAGGGCCGCTGCGGTGAGGAGGTCCACGTCCAACTTGCTCCTGACCCAACGGGGGTGGGCGTTCTGCCCCCTAGCCCGAGGGGTCAGTCACTGTCGGCCCATGGAGGGGTCAGAGACGTCGAACCTCACGTACCTATGGTCCGAGAGAGTCTCCTCCCCCTCCAGGACTCGCCATCCCTGCACCACAGTATATACAGTAGCGCAACTCTGTGTCGGCACCTTTGATGTTCATGAAGCCTAAAATGAGTGCGCATGCGCGAAGTCAGCGAGTAAATCCAGTAGTGCCATCTGAACTTCTTTCTCACTTTTTCTTCTTTGCTTTGTTTTCTTTCTCTTTCCTACTTATTTATAAATCTAAAAGAAACGAATTGTAATAAAAATTATATCAATATTATAAAAACGAATTGTTATTAATGTATAATACAGCAAAAAAGTTGCAAGATTTTTAAAATAATATATAATATAATGTAAATGTGTATTAGCAAACAATAATGAAATATATGCCATACATAAATATAAATAGCAAAAATTAATAAATTTAACATGTATATATACATATATATATAATACCTAATAATTTAATAATAAAGGAAAACACAATTATAATACAATATTAATTTATAATACAATATTTTTAATTATTAATTGTAATACAATATTAATTAAGTAAAATGAAAATGTATTTTTCAACAAATAATATACAGCATTTTATAATAAATATTTTATTTCACAATTAAGAAAATAAAAGTATATATAATCTATATTAAAATGTATTATTAATCTAATATTTTCTTAAACTACAAAACTTATTAATTTATAAACTTTTACAAACTTACATGATATAAGAAATATATAATGTTTAATATAAATATTGTACTCGCTGACTTCGCGCATGCGCACTCATTTTAGGCTTCACAAATTTACGACAGTTGCGCTACTGTATATACTGTGCCTGCACCGTGCGACAGCAGGGTTTCCTAAGGTAATGTCAATAATCGAGGCCCCGTTATGCCGCACGCACGTGAAACTGTTACCCTGGTTGAGTATGACTAGATCTAGGCAATCCAGCCACTCAACCAGAGTCCTGCCTCGCACATTCGTCACCGGGGACCCCCCACGCATCCGATTTCGCGTTCAGGTCCCCGGCGACGATAATCGGGCGTTGGAGGAATGGTCTTAGACCGTGATCCACTTCGCCCAACAGCCTTTCGAGCTCTGGGAGGCCGACGTTGGGTGAGCAGTAGATGCCCACCACAACCGTCTCCCCCCCAGAGCACAATAACGTACCCCTCCCTTTTCTCCAATAGGGAGAAGGGGAGGGAGTTAGTCCGTCCCGCATTGAAGATCGCTACCGAGCCCGTCTCGTCTCCATGCCAATCAGATCTGGTGGCAACATGGTACGGCTCGGCAGCGATCACCAGGTCGATGGACCACTTCAGCGCATTTTGGCAACACAAATCTTGTGCCGCGCTGGAGTGGTTCAAGTATGACAGTTTACCTTGCTGTACATATGATAAGTTGGTAGCCAAAGAAAAAAAAATTACATGCAACTTCATTATCCAAAAATAATTCAAAGTAATATTATTTTTGAAAAATTTGAAGCACAACCTGATGATACATGTTGTGGAATTTATATATACAGTTTTTGCAACAACTGTAGTTTTAAGAGGCAATCCTTGTAATGAAAAATATTCCAAGGATGTAAAGTATATGAGACAATACTTGATGAAAATCATAGAAAATAATAAATTGTTATCTTTTCCAAAAAATGTATAATGTATAAAAACTTTTTGAAATATATATAATAATGTGTTAAAGTCTCAATAGAAAGAAATGAGATAAAACACGTCTTAATAAAAATTGGAAACATTCTGATTACAAATTATAAATAAAAAATCAGAAATGTCTATTACGACAATACTGATTATAATAAAAATCAGAAACTCGGAGAAAGACAGAAAAAATATGTTGATTGCATTCTCACGAGTATGGTTGGAGGGGCCCATTCTACATTTCAATATACAAAATCATTCTATACTTCAATATTCAAAATCATATGTTTTGACTTTGTTGTATATTTTGTTATATATTATTTTAAGAAAATATACTAAATATGTATATTATTTGTATCCTGATTGATTCAATAAATAAATCACGCTGCACAAGTTCTAACACGAAAAATACATATTGCATATGTGTGTGTGTGTGTGTGTGTGTGTATATAATGTTTATTAAAAAAACAAAATATTTATATTTTATTTATATTTTTTGCAAATAATAAAGAATATAAAAATGTTTATCAGTAGTAGCATAAATATTATTCATTATCAATGTATTATTCAACGATATAATTCGGTGTAATATGTAAAAAATCAATTTTTACAACATTTTTATTTTTAAATTTTACATTCATATTTTATATTTATTTAGATAAATTGTTTATAAATAGATATTTGTTTATAAAAAACTTTTATATATTTTTTTATAAGCAATAAAGAATGTCCATTATGTCTAAAGACGAATATCTATAGACAATTTATCTAAATAAATATAAAATATAAATGTAAAATTTAAAAATAAAAATGTTGTAAAAATTGATTTTTTACATATGTATCTTTGATAAAGCGATCGATTCGACGTCTGATTCTAAATCGTTGAATCGACTAGCTTAGCGAACAGTAAAAGTATACATATAGCGCGAGAGAAAAAAGAGAACATTATGTGCTATCCTTGTCTCTATTGTCTGTATTGTTTTCTTGTCAGCTGAGACAGTACAGCTGTGCTTTCTTCATATATGTAATATTGCTAACTCCGTATCTTTACAATGAGAGGATCGAGCCCCATAAAAGAGAGACGCACGAATTCCAAATATGGGCAGACAGTTAAGCCTCGTTATGCGCAGGCGCGTCTATTGAGTGAGTGTGAGCGAAAGACTAAGCATTAGAAAATGAGACGGAAAGAACACGAAACAGAGAAAACATTACCTGGTCGCGTCTGCCTAACGCTGTTAGCGCATGCGCACAAAGCAGCTGAACCGTGCGCGAAAGACTTTGGCCTAGTTTACATCGTGCACTTGATATCAAGTAGTATATTTGAGCTGATCAGCCAATAGCTGAATCAATGTACTAGTTATTTACTATTTGATACGCGTATCAAGTCCACGATGTAAACGTAGCCTATTATACGTCTGTATCGTAATGTTTGAATTGAGATCGACACTCTTCTAGCAATATAGGAGTATTACATATATGGCTTTCTTTCAGATCGGGGCTTTCAATCTGACAATACTGCATTTTGAGTCGACAATATAGAAAATGGACGGAATTAAAACTGTCGGTAATTATATCGACATTTTTAATTCCGTCTAGATGAGGGCGCTGTCGAAGTTCGGTCTCCGCTTTAGGACCTCCTTAAACCAGCACCCCTAAGGAATCAGTTAAAGTTTGGTATTACAGATTAAGTTACCTTATTAAATCACTGATCCGGCCAACTAAGGCAAGACCGATCATTGATCCGGTCAACTAAAGCAATTGGCCAGTGATCGGCCTTGCCTTAGTTGGCCGTATCAGTGATCGGTCTTGCCTTAGTTGACCGGATCAGTGATCAGTCTTGCCTTAACTTTCGAGTCTCATAACTCAGAAAGTACTCAATGAAACGTAACTTTATTATAGTGTTTTGGAAAGCTCTCGAGATAAGCTAGAAGACTATCTAATGAAAAATAGGGAGTTTCAATTTAAAAAATTGAAAGTGACCTTCATGTGACCTTTAAGTAACTATTCAAGGTCAAATTAATGACACCATCTTATGTCCCTCTTAAAACCATATAACTTTTGTCTACAACATTTTTTGATAGAATCGCATCCCTAGCTTTTAAATGGGGTGTATGGGTGGTCTGGAACACCCTGTATATGTTAGGCTTAGAGATCCTTAAAGGAGAGATCGGCAGAACGTTAACGATTTCTGATTGGCTCCGTCGCCTGGTGTAAAACCGGAAGTGTGAGAAAGAAAGAACATACTAAGATAGAGAGAGACAGGGAGTGAGCGAGAGAGAAGGCACTATACCACGCTATGCTATGGCCTATGACTATACTGCATTACGACTGTTAACTTGCGTAACGTGATATCGTGAACGTGTTGTAAGTTGTAAGTTGTAACGCGAGGACTGTTAAGAAATACTTTGTGCAAAGTATAAAGTATGTTATATTCTTGATTCTAAAATATAAACATCTGCGTAACTCTTCCGATATGATGTTTGTAAGCAATATAACCTCAAAAAAATTTTTTCATTTTTGTGTCAAGGTGGATAGATTGTATAATACCTTGCGGTTGCAGTGCTGATTATTGCACTAATTCCCATGCAAAAGGATTTCAGATGTGCCGATGTGCCACTTGTATAAGTGCAGCAGGATCTAAAAACTCAAACAATAACTTTTATAGTGCCTTGACTCGTCTCAGAAGCAATCACGCACATGCCTTATTTTATGTTCATCCTGTTACGTTTAGATTTTTGATTCAAATGACAAGGATATTTAACAATTATTATCTTCATCTTCGATCAAAAACAAATGTTAATTTGAAACAATTTTTTGTACACCGTTGTAAAGAAATCACTTTTTCTTTGCCTGCGTGCCACAATTAAAAGAAAAGATTATAAGAAGGTACATTTCGTTTAAATTGAAAATTAATTCTAGAGCCTAGTTACCTTCATCTAATCAAAATGGTATTCGTGCGAGTAAAAGTATGGCAATGCATTCCTATGTTAAATAAATGCATGATTAAGCCTTCTTCGGCTTAGTGTTTCATTTACTATTATTCCTTTGATATCAACTTTGAGTAAGTTTATTACTTTTATTACTTTTATTTCAGATACAACCATATCCACCTCTCAAAGGAATTGCATTAAACTTTTATAAATAGAGGATACCACACGCTTACAATCAAAAGATGCAGTTGGGAACCTCAATCAATCAAATTTACATTATCTATAGGTATTGTTCCATGCTGCAGAACGAGCAATTGTGATATAATGATGAAATTACAGTACTGGACAAAATAAATCATATAAAATATATAATATAAAATTTCCAAGGAGAACAGAAAGTCAAAATAATGTTATTTGACATCATGTTGACCAAAAAATGACAAAAAACGTCATTTTTACATCATTTTTGCCGTAAACAATCTCAAATTGACATTATTTGGATTTTCTGTTTTCCTTGGGTTGTACATACTAAAAATTGATTTATTGTATACACAACAATTACAAATACACGAAATTATTTGCATCTTATCTTATATTTGTCTGTTCTCATCTTATATTTGCTATTCTACGTTTATATATATGTTTGTTTTTATATTTGTTTGTATGTACTTTTATTGTGTTTTTTTATGTGCCATAATAATTTTAATAATTTAATTACTTCTTTTATACAGGGTGATCCAGGATAACCTTCCATCTGTAAAATGACATATTCCTGACACAATTCTAAGACGATTTTTCCTTTATTAAAATTTGATTTGAAGCGTAGTTTTCGAGTTATAAGCAAAAATAGTTAGGAAATCACGCGTCGAGTACAGAAGGCAGGCAGGAGCGGCGTACCACGAGCGTAACGCGGGTTCAGTTGACCGCCCGACGGGTGATTCCACCGCGTGAGTCGTTATTTTAATCTTATGTGTTTTACTACTTGTATTGTGTGACACGTTCTTTTGGTAAAAGCGGGTCAAATAGATGATTTTTGTATTTGCAGAGATATTGCTAATTTATTTCAGTTAGACGTACAAACACAATTTGGAACAAAGGCGCCTGCAACACAATAAAATAAAACACAGAAGTGGCAATTAGATTGCGTGTTGCGTGGTATATGCGCTTATAGGCAAAAAATACCTTTAATTCCTTCGTATATTCAATAAACATGCCTCTATCTCACAATCAGACATAATCGCCAGGCTCAGACTCAAGTACAAATTTTCGTTAATCGCACTTCGTGTGTTCGGTTGTCCGTACAGAACCAAAAATGGCAGAGACTAATGAGTTTAAGCGAGACGAGTATGTCACCTAACGACATCTATTACAAGCGAATGCGCGGCACATTTGAATTTACATGATAAAAAATGATTACACTTCAACACTCCTCCTTAATCATTTTTCCATGCAGTTCTTCAAAGGTTTTTCGAGATAACGGTTTCGTCATGGCATCAGCCAGTTGCTTCGCACCTTCAATATGCTTTAACTTCACAGTAGATCCAATATGTTGCTGGATGAATTTTCTTGAGATTTCAACATGTTTCTTCCCTTTTGTAATTTTTCCTTCTTGAGTATTCTTCAACATGTGTATAGCTGATTGATTATCAACGTAAAGCAAAGTTGGTTCATTTGTATCTAAGAGGTATAATTCATTTGCCAGACGACGTATCCAACAAATTTCATCAATGGCAGTTACAGCTGCGCGATATTCTGCTTCAGCAGTAGAATTTGCAACCAGTTGTTGCTTTTGTGTCTGCCATATTATTGGACCTCCTCGTAACAGCAGAATTCCAGTGGTTGAACGACATGTGCTTGGATCTCCTGCGTAATCTGAATCGCAGTAAGCCACTAATTTGTCAGTCTTATCAAACTCAATTCCAAAATTTATGGTTGCTTTAACGTATTGAAATACACGCTTTACCATTTTCCAATGACTCTTCATAGGTTTATTGTTGAATCGACTTAAGTAATTCACTGCAAAACAGATATCTGGACGCGATATCGTAGCCAAATATAACAGACTGCCAACCGCTTCGCGATAAGGCTTAGTTGAGTTCAGTGGCTCGTCGTTCACAAAATTTTCCGGGTCTGTAGTCATTCCCTTTTCAATGGGAGTATACACTGGATTTAAGCTGTCCATATTAAAATATTTTAAAATTTTCTCAGCATATCTGGCTTGATTTATACTGATTCCTTCCTCCTTTATTTTTATTTGCATGCCGAGGTATGATACAATTTCATTAATCGAATTTTCATACGTGACTTGAAATTTTTCATTTAATTTTCTTAGGACTTCATTCATACTGGCTTTATTTTTACCTATCATCAGGCCATCATCAACGTGGAGTACTAACACAATACTTCGGTCTTTCTTGTAATACACACACGGATCATCGTCGGTAGGTTCAAAGTTTATTGTTCCAAGAAAATCAGAAAATTTCTTGTTCCAATTTTTGGGTGCTTGTTTCAAGCCGTACAGACTCTTCTTCAACTTGCAGACTCGGCCAGAGCCATCATTGAATCCTTCCGGTTGGAGCATATAAATGTCCTCTTGCAGTTCGCCATGCAAAAAAGCAGATTTTACATCAAATGTTGTAACCTCCATATTTTCAGACGCTGCAATGCTAAGTATCAGTCGAATTGACACATGACGAGCTACAGGGCTAAAAACTTCAAAATAGTCTTCACCTTCCTTTTGCTCAAACCCTCTAACAACAAGTCTAGCCTTGTATTTGCCACTGTCCTTTTGTCGCAGAACCCACCTACAAGTTAATGGCTTGATTTCTTTGGGCTTTTTAACTAGAGACCAAGTTTTCATATCCATGAGTGATTTGTACTCATCTGACATCGCTTTCTGCCAGTTCTTGTCTTTCATGGCTTCAATTACTGAAATATTTTCAACATCACCTATCAGGGCTGATTTTAAACTTTCTGTTGATACAAGACTTGCAGGTTTATATCTGTCTGGTGGTTTTAAATTCTTACGATTTCTTAGCTTATTCAAATATGGTCCTTCATCCTCTTGATCCTCTTGACTAAAATATTCCTCTTCAGACTTTTCCTCTTCAGATGTGTCGGTTTCATCTTTATTTTCAGTCTCTCCATAACTATCATCTGATTCTTCACATATATGGGTTTCTATTTGGGTGGGATTCTCAAAGTCGTCTTTTTCATCGAATATCACATTGCATGATGTTACTACGTTATTTTCTTCTTTAACATAGATTCGAAAATTTGGCGTGTCGAAATCGTAACCAACAAATTTTCCTTTCTTTGACTTTTTATCCGACTTGCTTCTTTTGTGGTCTTCAATTAACACATAGCAATCACATCCAAATGTTTTTAATTTACTTACATCAATGCTTCGACCAAACCACAGATCAGCTGGGCTTTTGCCTTGAACGGTGCTCTTGCCTGTCTGATTCAATGTGAATACAGCATAATTCACAGCTTCTCCCCAGAGTTTTGGGTTCAAATCCTTGGCATGTATAGCAGATCTTGCTGCCTCCACGACAGTCCTCATTTCTCTCTCAATACGTCCATTCTGCTCAGGTGTATAACTGCTTGACTTGCTGTGAAATATCCCCAAGTTTTCAAGTAGTTGCTTTGTATCAGCATTCTTTATTTCAGTACCATTATCAGACTTTAAAACTTTTACTTTACTGTCAAATTGATTTTCAACCATTTTCATGTAAGCTTCCAGTTTTTTTGGTGCTTCACTTTTGTTTTTCAAAAAATATATAGTCCTGAAATGGGTAAAATCATCCTTAAACAGCAGAAAGTATTTTGCTCCTCCCAAAGAGTAAATATCCATTTCACATAAGTCCACGTGAATCAAGTCTAATGGTTTTGAGGAAACTTTTGGATTTAGTGGATGAGATATTCTGTGTTGCTTTCCATAAGCACATCCTTGACAAACATAATCATCCCAGTCATCCTTGAATTTTATATTATATTTCTTCAGTGTATCTCTGACATAACCTACATTTTGATGAGCTAACCTTTCATGCCATCTCTTAATTGACGCGACAACAAAACAGTTTTCTTGCAATTCACGACGAAAGTTCATTTTGAATAGTTTTCCGTCTCTTGTTGCAGTTGCTATAACATTGCCTTCTTCATCCTTGAATACTGATTGTTCGGCATCTGCAGACAATTTATAACCTCTGTCAAGAGTAGAGCTTACAGAAAAGAGGTTAAATGGCATCTTAGGCACATGTAGTACATTTTTCAATACTATTTTATTCCAACTTTTACCATTGAATGCTTCAAGTTCAATTTCACCTATGCCTATACCTTTCATCTGTGTAGCATCACCAATAATTACCATTGTCGGTTCATTTAACTTCATGTAATTAGAGAACCACTCTCTGTGTGACGTCATATGTTGACTTGCAGCGCTGTCTTGACACCAGCAGTTTTCAAAGACTTCTTTTATTATACTTTGATCATTTGCTGCTGATAGACTCACTGTTACCAACGCACTTCTATTGTAAGAACGGTTGCCTTGCTTTTTCTCAGATTCATCTTTATCTTTATCTGGACACTCCTTGGCAAAATGACCTTTGTTTTTGCAAATCTTACAACCATATGTAGCCTTGCAGTATTCAGTGTATTTAGCACAGGGCTTTCCTTTACACTGGGCTTTCTTGTGCCCCTTTTTACCACACTTAAAACAGCTGACCACACTCTCCTTTTGATTTCTAGGCTTTAAGCTTTGTTTGGCTACAAAGGCACTTTGAGAATTTTTGTCACTCTG
Organism: Crematogaster levior; assembly: GCA_901521435.1. Classification (NCBI taxonomy): domain Eukaryota; kingdom Metazoa; phylum Arthropoda; class Insecta; order Hymenoptera; family Formicidae; genus Crematogaster; species Crematogaster levior. The sequence goes on along the minus strand of CABEGB010000980.1, from coordinate 19,962 downwards.
ACTTTCATTCAATCTGTCTTCTTCCAATCTTAAGCGTTCAAACAAATTATTCAATGTTTTATCTGTTGCATTGACATTATCCCAGACAGTTCTAAAATGATGTAACTTAGACGGTAAGACTGCAAGAATTCTTTGCATTATCCATGACTCCTTGACATTTTCTCCTTCAGCAGATAACTTTTCAGCATATTCTTGTATTTGCATACAATTTTCAGTTGCAGACTTATTTTCATCATACTTATATGCAAAAAATTGTCTTTGCAAACCTTCAATAGACACATCTGACCTTTTGCCATATAGAAGATCTAATTTTTCCATCATAGAATAAGCTGAAGTACAATTACTAATTTTTCTGGCTATTGAACCACTGCAGTTCAGTCCTATGAGTGTTTGTGCTTCAAGATCTTTTGCATTCCATGCTGAGACATCTGTATTGTCCTCGTTTCCAGCAGGTTTCACTACGACACCAGTTGCGACATCAAAAATTTTCTTGACTTTCAATGTTAAACATAGCTTAAACTTCCATGAAGCATAGTTGACGTTACCTTGACTATCTTCTGTTAGCATTTCTAGCTGTGACTTGACTGTATCCATGCTGACCAGATTTTATTACTGACTTAAAGACACAGTGCTGACGGACTAGTACGAGTTACCTGGTTTGCTTGACTTAACAGCTTGCTGACTTTGTACGACTTGCGATTACTGACTATCTCCAACCTCACTTTACCTGGCCACGTGTACACCTTCAGACTACTTGATACTGGGTACTGGGCCCATAACCTGTTTTACTACTTGTATTGTGTGACACGTTCTTTTGGTAAAAGCGGGTCAAATAGATGATTTTTGTATTTGCAGAGATATTGCTAATTTATTTCAGTTAGACGTACAAACACAATTTGGAACAAAGGCGCCTGCAACACAATAAAATAAAACACAGAAGTGGCAATTAGATTGCGTGTTGCGTGGTATATGCGCTTATAGGCAAAAAATACCTTTAATTCCTTCGTATATTCAATAAACATGCCTCTATCTCACAATCAGACATAATCGCCAGGCTCAGACTCAAGTACAAATTTTCGTTAATCGCACTTCGTGTGTTCGGTTGTCCGTACAGAACCAAAAATGGCAGAGACTAATGAGTTTAAGCGAGACGAGTATGTCACCTAACGACATCTATTACAAGCGAATGCGCGGCACATTTGAATTTACATGATAAAAAATGATTACACTTCAACATTATGACATAAAATTATGCTTTAAATAAAGTTTTGATAAAGAAGAAAGTATTTTAGAATTATGTCAGGAATACGTGTTCCTTAAAATAAACTTACTTTAATAACAAAATTACTTTAATAACTTTAATAACAAAAAGTTGTTCCGGTTCGCCGGCCGTTGAACGCTGCAATCAGCTGATTGCTACACGCAATGTGTGTAATGCGTGTGTGCGTAAAAAGAGAGAGAGAGAGAGAGAGAGAGAGAGAGGGAGGGAAGGAGGGAGAGACATTCATACACATGCACGCACGTACGTATACACTTTTTTCTCGCTCTCTTTCTCTTTTTTACATAAACACTTATGCACTCTCTCATTCAGTCACTCATTTACTCACTCACGCACCTGTTCACTCACCTTGTAGCAGTGTAGCGAATCCTCATGCTACGTGTTAACTGCTGCACCGTTATGATTAAGTTGTAGAGACACATCAAAACTTTTTGTAAATTACTCTCACAAATTACTCTCACTCGATTAACACAATACAGATTACGCGATAACGAATTCACTGATTTATTGACTCACTACCGACTCACCGATACCAAAAATTACTTTAAAAGAAACGCGAATGCAAATAGCACATGACTCAACGCGAAGCGACGGACCGCGGAAACTGCGCGACCACAAGAGTTATGTTGACAGTTGACTAGCGCCACGCGCAAGTCGCAGCGTGTGGTGCTAGTCAACCCTTGTAAGACATTTCTGGGAGCTGCGCGGTTGATCTCCTATCAACGTCAGGCACTCTAACCGCTACACTAGTTCCAATAGCAACTTTAGGAAATTTTGAATTAGAAAATGAAATCATTTTTTGTGTTTGTTGTTTTTGACCAGATTTAGCACATTCTCTCTCAACGCTGATAGTGTTCTTTCTTATACAGAGCTTGCACGTTCTGAAACCTCATTATTCTCATCACTTTCTCCGTGAGAAATAATGTAACTATATTGATGACATCCTGAACACGTGTAAACTTCTGAAGTTTCGTTTTCACAAATCACACAATAAATTTTGCTGGCATCTTTTTTTTTTTTAATTCTTGTGTAACCTCTCCAGTTTAAGATCCATTTTTATCTTCACTAGGTTGTTCGTTGACTTCTTCTTCATCAGTCTTATCTTGATCATTGTTCTTTACCGAAGAAAGAAGTTGTTCCAATTCTTCTTCAATTTCTATAGAAGAATACATGTCACTGAAAAGAAAGAAATCCACAAGTCCAATCTTTTGTGCTGATCCAAACATAGCCTCATAAGGACTTCTCTTAATTACCAAATGGAGAGCTCGATTCTTCTTACTTTTAATAAATCGGAGTCCTTCAGACCATTTTTCCGTATTATTGTCAGCCATCCACGCTACCAGCATGTCATAAATATCTTAGTTCGACCTTTCAACCGAATCCTGACTCTAAGAATGTCATGGTTTACCATTAACAAGCTTCATTCCAGGCTACATATCGGCCAAACTTTTAATTATTTTATTTACAAATTCACGATCATTGTCGCTTTGAGGTATATATGGGGCACCGAATAAACAAAATATGTCCATGAGTTGGTAGGTTACTTCCTCAGCAGTTTTGGTCTTAAGAAGACGAAAAATTGTGAATTTGGTTAAATGATCTTGATAATTCATAATGGATCGGTAATCTTTATCTCGCTCTGACTGCATGTCAATCAAGTCCACTTGACATCGAGAGTTCATGTAGTCAGATAAAATAGGTTGTACAACTAATCCATGTTTTGGTATCTTTTTCTTCAATTGACACTGTTCACACAAAGACAGAAAAAAATTTATTATTTACGAGTAACATTACAATACTTCTTTTTTAATTCAGCTTTCATAACTAAAACATAAATAAAAATAATGTAGAAAAATATTAGACAAATACAAATTATTAATTATTTATTGATTATGAACTAAAAACTTTATTAACTACTATCATATCTAACATCTCTAAATATACATCGCGATATCAAAAACATCTTGGAATTTGTAACATAACATAAGTATGTATCAAATCTAGTAAAATTTCAAAAATGTATTTACCTCTTGTTCTTTTATGTCCCACGTTGAGATGTGCTGTCTCCAATACATCAAACAGCTCATCCGCCTTACAGAAATAGGGAATTTTAGAATCGTCCATGCCTTCAGAACCACTTTCAATCAGTTTTTCAGTTTATCACCAAGATGTCGTATCGCGTATTTAAGATGTCGTATCGCTTTAAATGACGATACTGCTTTGATGATTTAGCAATTGCTTATTTTTTCAAAGTAACTGAGCTTTTTTTACTTCTTGAAGTAATATTTCGTACCGCTCGTTATCGATAAAAACACTCCGATCAGTGATTCAACTTACCCAATTTATCATAAAAAATCTTCTTTTTATCAGATTAATACGCAACATGATTAATACGCAAATCAACAACATCCACATCCACTCCAGCAATACGCTAAATGAAATGACGAACAAGAATATACATAAATCCGTTGGCCGTTGATAAATTGCATTTATCTTGCATCGCGTCATGACTGCATCAATAGGTGTTCACAACGCGTTATGGTATTTTCACATTGCCAGAACGCGTTTTGGTCGATTAATTATTGGTCAAAGGAAATCGTTGAAAAGCTTCAATCTTGCCCATCATACTTTGCCCATCATACTTTATTAGGGTTGCATTCCAAAACGTCTTATTTGAGGAAAATTTTATTCAATACTTTATATCTCACGTCATATATACGATAGAAATTGAGTAAAATTTTCCTCAAATAAGACGTTTTGGAATGCAACCTAGGTATTATTCCTGCGAGTATCGGAAGGTGCATCGAATTGATTGTGATGAGCAATTGTTATCTTTTCTGTGAATATGGAAATGATGATAAAAAACTTTATAAATATTATAGGTGTTGAATCATATTGATCTTCGCAAACATTATAAAGGTGTCCCCTTTCACTATTATGAATTTAAGAGTAATCACTATCATGTTCAAGATACAGAACGATATTGCAGAACAGTCTGCGATCGAGTTCGCAGACTATGCAAAAGATTAAGGCACTATAAACGTGAGTATTCTAGTCTGCGCCATTTTTATCCCATTCCCCCACTCCTTGCCCTCTCGCCCCTTTGTCACTGAGCTGAGAAGTTTACGGTGATTAGGTTATGTCTTCTAAGCTGCTCAAACTTTGTAGCTCCGTTCATATTCTAAAATCATCTAAATACTATTATAATATTGCTGCAGGATCTGCGAGGAGTGTTTGTTGTTCAGATTATTTCTAAGTAAGGTGTTAAATGTATATCATTTGAAGAAAAAATTGAAATTTATTATTTGATATTTATTATTTGATCATTACTCAAAAACATTTGCAGCGCAGCATTCAATTCATTTATTTGTTTACGCAATGCTTCATTTTCATCTTGTGTACATTTCTTGGCTATTATTGCAGCTTTCAATTGTTGTCGCAAATGCTCATTTTCACGTTTCATCATATTGTACTCAACAACAATCTGAAAATAATAAGAAATATTAAAGTCTAAAGATATTTACTTAAATATCAAAATATTATTTATATATATAATTATTATATAATTTGAATTATATAGAATTATTTAAATTTGATGGGCAAAGGTTTCAATTTGAGGCTGCTTTATGTTGCTCATTAATCACTCATACGATGTGTACAAAAGTAGTCACGCTCATAAATATAATAATAATAAATAAATGAATAAATAAACAAACAAATTAATATATCATTTCTTTTACCTTACTGTAATGTATCATAGAAACTTACGTCTTTCTCAGCAGTGGCATTTGTATTTGGTTCATCTGTTTCGTTTATATTTATTACAGGTGGATAGGTATATCGTTAGGTATATCGAAAAGTGTTGGTATGGCATTTGGTTTTAATTTTCGCCAATTATCTGCTCGACCAGTCTCAAACTGTGATTCTTCAAAATGTTTCTGAAATAAAAAAAACTGCTTATAAGATAAATGTCCTTATTGTGATTACAGTTATTCATATTTATGTAATTTCAAACGGTGACAAATCTAAACTACACTTAAAAAACGATCCATGATTCTAAACAAACAGAAAGAGCTACGTAAATTGGAAAATTTAAGAGAATAAACTTACTTCACAGAGGTACGATGATTTGGTTGGTGTCCAAGATTCATTGCTGTCGACGAACATCATCCGCAGAAAATATAAATACTCGAACGCCTTTTTCTGGTCTATTGGTACAATTGACCGCAACGCAGCAAGGCATTTTGTATCTTTTTTTTGTCCACAATCTCATAATTAAAATATATGTAAACAAAGAGTTCGAGCAGCTTAGTCATAACCTAATCACTGTAAACTTCTTAGCGTTCTTAACTCACAATCAGCGGCAAAGGGGCAAGAGAGCAAGGAGTGGGGGAATGGGATAAAAATGGCGCAGACTAGAATACCTGTATCTTTAGTGCTCTGAAAAGACTAGTAACGTGCAAGTGTTCCATCTAAGATTATGACGTGATTTAAAAAGAAAGACATTTGTAAAATATGGAACATCTCGAGCAAACTGAATGCGATTTGTTGGAGCAAGCCGACAAAGTCGTTACCCTGGGAGAGTGTTTAGCATGGATGCAACGATGCAACGAGTTTATAGAACGACTCGAAGAACGCAGTCGTGCCAAGCGTCCGCGGCTCTCGATCGGAAATAGACTATCTTTGGTGGCTCGAATCGCGCGAATTGAGGGATCGAAGAAACGACTAGAAAGACGCTTTATACACATCGGCGGTGATTATACGAGCATTAGTAGTGATAACGCGGAAAGACTCGTTTGGCGAAAGATCGAGACTGCGTTTGAAAATCGTGTACTTATAGGTGCGGTGATCAACGCGAACTATATCAAACCGCGAACATTTCTGAAATACGCCGGTAGTGTAGTGCTCGAGCAAATGCAAGACATTATTAAAAAATACAATAGTGTGAAAGTGAATACCGTGTTCAATGGGGAGTTTGTGACTGGTGATAAACGTCAATAAAAGCATCAGTACGAGAAACTGTGAACTCTATCAAATATCAAATTTACAAGAGTGGTACGAGCAACAATGTCATCGAATCCACCTTGGCATCCCTCGAAGAATTTCAGGAACGGGATAGCGGATGGGCGTTGTCACGGATACTCAATTTAACTATTAACGTAAACAAGCATAATCCTTTGCACGCGGAATATAGGGTGGAAATACCTCGAGAAATAATACTGAAGAAAGCTGTGATCAACGTGCAATCGAAGAATGATGCATGCTTCACGTGGTCGGTAGTAGAGTCCTATAAGAAGAGAAACGCAAACTTGTTCCTACTTTCTGATTGGTCCGCCATGTTAGGACCATAAGGTCACGTGGTTTTGTTGATTACATCCAGTTAAAATATGTAACGTTGGTTATGTTTATTTAAAAAAATCTAATTTCTTATGATCACAGTAAGTAGAAACTTTTTTTTCTTTATAACTGCTTTAATAACTGCTTTAAAAATTCTGATAATATTGTAAGATTGTTATTTTATGTCCAGCAGTACACATTATATATGCAACCAAATCATTTATTTATGTATTGAATTTTTATTATAATTTTGTTTTTGCTCTGTTTTAGATGGTGAGATACTGTGTAGCTGAAGGCTGCAACGTAAAAGAAAAACAAGGTTTCATGTTGTTTCGGTTCCCCAAAGAGTTAGAAAGACGTGAAAAATGGATAACATTCGTAAATCGTGTAAATTGGCAACCTCATGCCAATAGCACACTTTGCGAGGTATATATTACTCTGTATTTCTATTACTATAAATAAATTTGCTAATTATCGTGATTTTTTTCTCCAAATGTTCAGATCCATTTTGGTGAAGATCAGTGGGAAAAGAAAAGGGTTGATGGATCAAGAAAATTGCGGTGTTCAGCTATTCCATCATTATTAAATGAAAATTTTTTGCCTGTTCCTTTTCTTGATAAACTTGATTACTATCGTTCATCCAGTACTCCAGCAACTATCTGTCATCCTCCAATATTCTTGTCTCAATCATGAAGTCTCTTGAAAGATGTTTCTAATTTAAATGTGAATATTCCTATTAATCCAACAACTTCTGTCAATTCAATCAAGGAAATACCTGCATTGGAAACACAATCGTCAGCATCCTTAGCAGTTACAGATACTATAGAAACAGCATCTGTAAAAAAGAATTCTGCGGAAGAAGAATCTGTGAAAAAGAAATCTGCGGAAGAGGAATCTATGGAATCTTTGAAGCAGCAATTAGAGAAAGAATTACAAAATAAAAAGTTTAAAGAAAAAGAATTAGCTGCACTCCAGACGAAATATGTTTCTCTGAAGAAGATAGCAAATAGAGTTTTTAAGAGTTACAGCAATATAAAAAAGCAACATGAAACAATGAGAAAAATACTTAAAAGCATTCAAGATTTTCATCGTAATAGTTATGGATTGTTAACTAACAAGTTGCATCAAGACCAATTAAAAGCTTTATGTTCAAAAACTACAAAAGGAAGAAAGTGGAGCACTAAAACCATTACAGACGGATTAATTTACAAGATGAAATGGGGCACGCAAGGCTACGCGGATTTTGTTAGAAAGTATCCAATTTTTCCTTCAGTCAGATCACTTCAGAAAATGATTGAACATATAAAGTTTGAGTCAGGTATCCTAGAAGAAGTATTTGATGTAATTCAGTCAAATTCCACATATGGCACTTCATGAGATTTATTGCATCATAGTATTAGATGAAATGGCTATTAAGCCCGGTCAAATGTATGACTCTTCCAGTAAAAGGTTCATTGGCTTATGTACATTTCCTGGGCACACCGGTTTGGCAAAAAAAGCATTAGTCATTATATTAGCAGGAATCACCACTAGATGGAAGTATGCTGTAGCATATTATTTCACAAATAAAGTTGATTTAGAAGCAAAACAAACAGAGTCAAATGTTACAGGAAATGCACTAAAAGATATTATTAGTAAAATTATTATAAAAGCTGAGAACATCGGTTTGAAAGTTACTTCTGTGACGTCAGATATGGGAGCTGACAATCAATCTTTATGGAGGGCTTGTAATATTGGATATCAAAACGGTGAACTAAAATGCACCATCCCTCATCCAGCACGACCACAAGACATATTGCATATTATGCCTGATCCTGTGCACTTATTTAAAAACATCCGTTCCATGTTAGAAACGCAAAAAATAATTTGTTTACCTGAGTCAGTTGTGCATTCTCAAGGTTTCAGCTATCCCATTGTAGATATTAAATACTTAGAAGAACTAATGCGTCATGAAAAAAAGTTTGAATTCAAAATTTCCAAATTTAATGAATGTAGCCTCCACACAAAGAAAAATCACTTCTCCACAATGAAAGTTTCTACATCAAGATCTGTTATTTGCCAAAGAACGACAGTTGGCCTCAATGTCTACGCAGAAACCTCAGGAAATTCAAAAATTCTGACTACAGCTTTCTTCATTTCCCTTGTAGATCGATGGTTTGCTCTTGTCACCAATAGAAGTATGAAATTGGCTCTTAGTAAGAAAAATGAAGATGCATATAACAAAGCCATTGAGCATCTTAAATTCACAGCTTATGTATTTAAACACATGAGAATTGGTATAAAAGGTCATTGGAAACCAGTCCAGACAGGACTACTCATGGTAGTTGAATGTTTATTATTGCTACAGAATTTTTTTTTAAATAAAGTTGGTCTCTCTTTTTTATTGCTTGCCCGCTTCACTCAAGACTGTCTTGAAAATCTATTTTCTCTTTTACGCTTTAGACAACCTGTTCCCTACGCTCTTCACTTTAAACAAAATTTAAAAATGATTACCTTGTCACAGTTATGCAGTAATACTAAAAAAAACATTAGTTATGATAATGATGTTGATGGTATTGATAAAATGGAGCACAATTTCTTGGAGTTTTCTAAAGCTATAGCAGTCTCACGACAACGTGAGAAAGATTTGAATGCATTCTTCGAAACATGTACTATTAAAATCCCAGAGGTGACTGATAATCAAATGTATAGCATTGATGAATGGGAATGGCCAATAATATATGACATAGCTGGATCAGTTGTGCACAGTGTGAAGTGCATGAAAATGAAAATCTGTGATAACTGCTTTAATAAAGTTCTCTGGAAGAGTGAGGGGCATCATCCTTATTCCACTATTGTCCAAATGAGAAGTTACACAGAGAGCAGCCTTCTGTATGTGTCAGATTCCTGTTTCAAAGCAATAATGAAGATTGAAATTACTTTTCGCAATCTGAAAGACACACTGACCAAAGGTGAACATATGAACATTGTAGATTTTTTAACAGAACAGTTGCAGTATGTATGGGAAGGGGCAAATATACCTTCTTGCCATGGTATCACTACCAAAATTATAAAGCGATTTATCACAATGCGATTGCGAATGTATGAATTAAAAACAAGAAAAGAACAAGCAGAAATAAAATCGGAACGTGTGTATAATAGTAAAACTATGGCTAGGTCTGCTATCATTAACTAATTTCTTATCTGTGATATGACTAGTAGTTTACAATGATCTCATTTTATTCGTTTAAAATAGAAATAACATATATTTTAAAAAAATATATAATATTTTTATAAACATATGCATAAGGTACATACGTTTATCTTATTATTTGTGTTTTTTTTCTGAATTATTTTTAATTTGCAGTTTAAAACTTTATTTTAAATTATTATTATAGATAATTTATAAGCTGTTTATGTTTTATGTTTAATGTAAATTTATATAAAATAAAGAATTTATTATAAAAACAGTAATTTATTTCAAAATTAAAAAATATGCAATTTTATATATACATATATGTAATACACACACATACAGACACAGTGACTCATATAATATTTGAATAATATTTATTTGAGTAATTATTTGTTTTTACTGAATCAAATCACAAAAAGATACTCAACAAAATATTGAATTTAGTAAGTATTACGATTTTCAATATTAATGCAGATCACTGTATCATTATAATTATAAATATACAAATTAGTTCTTTTCAATAATGTAATAGACAGAACAAAAGCCATTAAGATTCCCTACGAACTGCTTTGTTCAATATTTTCAGCAAGTGTTCGCCATTGTGTAGTTCCTGCTTCATTAAATCCATTTCACAAATCATATTTTGGAAAATAAAAGTCATTATCATACTGCTCTTGAAGATTTTTTATTTTCTCTTGCAGTATTTTGGTCTGCAACTTGACATACTGTATTTCAGCCTCCTCAGATGATGGAACAGAGTTAAGATTTAAATTGGAGTTCTGTAAAAAGATCAAGTTAGAGAACAGCATGACGGATATTTGTAATTTATTTGTAAAAAAATACTAAATTTACCTCACACATGTTCATAAATAAACCAGCAGGATGATATATATACGACAGCAAAACTTAATATTTCTTCCTGCACAAAAGAAAATTATTTAATGAAAAATGTTAAACTTGGTATAGACTTTAAACAAGCAATGAATTTTTCAAGATTTAAGAGTGTCACGTTGCATTTCATTTTTATATAATATTTCATTTTCATATCATATTTTATATATATAAACTAATATAACGTTTGATACAGATGTTCTAAATTGTAATAAACAATAAATACATATTACTTACAATTTACAATATTTACTTTAGATAGCACTGATCTAACTCCGTTTTGCTTTGTTTTTAACTCTGATTATGTTTACAACACTGACATTCGGTCCTAAGATGGCGACGGTAGCAAGGTGGGGATAGAGTCCTATAGGACTCTAGGTGGGGATAGAGTTTGCGTTTCTCTTCTTATAGGACTCTAGTCGGTAGTAGTCGCCGCTTTGTATCCCAGTCGGACCAGGGATCGTACTCTTCCTCTTTTTTCTCTTTTTTCATAAATTTTTCCTTTTTTACACTTAATCCCACAATCCTCCTCTATTTCCCCCTATTTTTGACATGGCCAGCGCATAAAGTTTTAGTGCCTTAAAGTTTCGGCTTTTATAAATAGTCGCGTTTACACACATAGTTGAACAACTGGTAAGTTACTGTCTTATCAAGATTTGATGTTGATTTGTTGCTTTAAAAGTAAGAGCCAATTACGTTCGACTGTTGGCGGTATGTTCTGCTAAGTGTGCCTATTGACACTAACCAATCACAGACGTTTGGTCTATATTTTGTCGCCGCAGTCCGTGCTTACACATGCTCATATCGTCGTGACGGCGTACTAATCTTCTGTTCTCCGTACGTAGTTCTATATACGTACCAAGTACGCACCAAGGTCTGTAGATGGAGGAACGGACTAGGTAAGGTCGTAGCATCCACTTCACCGATTTGGCACGAAAATGGCGGTGACTGAGGCTCAGCAGGGGGTATTTGATTGTGTATCATGTTACTTGGGTGAAAATTATAAAAATGAGCAAGTTATGTGATACACAATCGACCCCCTGATTAACCAAATAATGTCAATTTAAATACAAATTAATTGTTCTCGTTTTATGTATAGGTTATGTTAGGACGTGTTTTACTCTCTCACACAAATAATAGCTATATTAGTATACACCAACACAAACTTGCAGGCTCAAAAATGGCGGATCATGTTACGACCTTACCTAGTTTGTTCCTCCATCTACAGACCTTGGTACGCACAAACGTACAATCGATGTGCTGTTGCAAAGTTTAGAATGTGATATTATTGTATGTATAGTATTATTGTTGATATCAGTAGTTTCGCTGAAATCTTTAGCAATCTCAAAAGAAAAGAGAAGAATATAAAGAAGAGAATAGAGAAGAGAACTCTGGCTGAAAACTTCTTACAACATCATTCAAATATATTTCAGTAAGTTGATATATAAAAATGCTTTAAAATTATATTTATATATTACATATATGTATGTATATTTGAGGTAATTATAATTATTTGGTGTTAATTTCGATCGTCATTGACGCATCAACAAATCCTAATCTCAAATAATAAATATGATTAAATTTATTATAAAATACATATTATTGTAAAAATGTTGTGTTCTTATGTTCTCAATTTACAAAACAAATGTTTTTATAATTATATACTACCTAAAAACTTTTTTTTAAATATTTGATTTACTGTTTTTAATAAAATTTTTTAAATGTATAACTCTTCTATTTTACAGAGTCAGAGAGAGAGAGAGAGAGAGAGAGAGAGAGAGAGAGAATATATGTTAAATTTGTAATTATAAAGACAGTGATGAAATAAACTAAACAAAACAAGTAAATAAAATTTAGTTTTTTAAACTCCATAAAAATTTATATTTTAAATTTTATTTGAATGTTTAAAGATTTAAATTTAACTAGATAGATTAAAAAATTATAATTATTTATTTTATACTTCACTCAAATTATTGATTTTTTTTAGATTCTTATTAATTATTTATCTTCGAAAAAAAATGTTCAGTGAGAACCAGGGTATGGACACTACCATTATAAAAAATCAACCTGTATTTCTGCGCCATCTGGGCGAATAGACCAATTTTTTAGAACTAAAATCAAGTTTTCTACTCGATCGATTATATAAATTCTGAAATCCTTTATGCAATTAACTTTTTTTTAATAATTATATTTTACAATTTGAAATAAATAAATAAACATTGCAAGATATTTTATATTATTTATATTCATTTATTATATAATATGAAAAATAATAAAATAATATACAGGGTGTTTGATAATTCGAACGTCAACCGTAAAATGCAAGTAGAGTAGGTTAAACTGAGTAGAAAAGTCCTGTATCATTTTGCGATTTTCGTAATAATTAATGAGATATTAATTAAAGAAGATCGACCAATACGCGCGAATTTAAGCGCGCGGCGAGAAGAGACAACCCACGATTATTGTGTAGCGTTTGAGTACGCGGGGAGAAGGAACAGCCTACCGTTATTGTCTAGCATTTTAGCGCGCGGGGAGAAGGGATAGCCACAACCATTGTTACGCGATTGTTTAGGCGCGTGACAAAGCGTTGCGAGAAGCGCGTAATACTAGAATACCGCGGCGACCGCCCCGAATTGTTCTCTCGCATTGTTTTGCATCTCTCTCTCTCTCTTTCTCTCCCTCTCGGTAGGCTGTTCCTTCTCCCCGCGCACTCAAACGCTACACAATAATCGTGGGTTGTCTCTTCTCGCCGCGCGCTTAGATTCGCGCGTATTGGTCGATCTTCTTTAATTAATATCTCATTAATTATTACGAAAATCGCAAAATGATACAGGACTTTTCTACTCAGTTTAACCTACTCTACTTGCATTTTACGGTTGACGTTCGAATTATCAAACACCCTGTATATATAATATATTTTATATATATATATAAGTATAAATGACAATATTATGTAATAATATGTGACAATATTATGTAATAAATGACAATATTATGTAATAATATTTGTTTCGCGCTCGACATTATATATATGTATATATATAATCATTTACTTCTTTATATTTTTTAAAATATATAAACGATTTTAATATTTGATATTGTATATATGAATTTTCAATTAAAAAGTCAAGGAAAGTGCAAAAATTAAAATAGAATAAATAGAATCTATAAAAAATATATATACACTCACCCGCAAAAAAAACGGGCCACTAAATTTTAACAAAATTTTTTAACATCTTTCAATGGCGACAACTCATCGAAAAATCATCGTATTCAGATGAAATAAAGCTTAAATTAAAGCTTGAACATTTCTCTTGAAATTCCAACAAACAAAAATTGAATTACAACAAAATTGACAAAATGGCAGAAGGTAGACATGGAAAAATGGGGAAAAAAATTTTTTTTTGAACTATTGCATGGCTCAGAAGAGTTGACTGATTGATCTCAAAACGTATGCGTTTTAAAGCTCACTTATTTCCAAACAAATCCATATTTTTTAAATTTTTCTACGACCTTTTTTGAAAAAGTTATAGCGTTTTGAACAAAATATTACAAAATGAATAACACTTTTTGTAAAATGAAACTTTTCTACGGAGTAAACATCTCTCATCGAGCGTATCTCATCAATGTTCACTCCATAGAAAAGTTCAGGGAATCTGTATTGTTTTCATTCATAAATATTCATTTTCGCGACAATGTTAGATTCTGCAACAGTCGCACAGGTTGTAGCGCTGATTAATGATGGAAGGAGTCAACGTTATGTTGTAAATTTTTTAAACGTTCCTCGTACAACTGTACAGTGAGTTTACAACAGATACGTGGAAACTGGTGGTTATAATCGAAGACCTGGTCGTCCAAGATGTACCACGGCATAAGATATATTGTTGTGTCAGCATTAAGAAACAGGCGTATAACATTAATAGAAATAAAAAATAATTTGCAACAATTTGGAGTGGAGGTGAGCGACGACACTATTCGGCGGAGACTTGCGGAGGAAAATATGCCACGCCGTTGATCCTGGGTAACGCCAAGAGCAGGACACATGCATGCATATGTACACGCACGCAATTGCAGATTTTACAAAAAGTGTTATTCATTTTGTAACATTTTGTTCAAAATGCTATAACTTTTTCAAAAAAGGTCGTAGAAAAATTTTAAAAATATGGATTTGTTTGGAAATGAATGAGCTTTAAAACGCATATGTTTTAATATCAATCAGTCAACTCTTCTGAGCCATGCAATAGTGTAAAAAAAATTTTTTTCGATCATTTTCGATATCATTTTTGATTACTCCAATTGATAAATTCAGAGTTGGAATAGCATCACTTTTCAATCGTCTACGATTTAAAGTAAAAATACATATATGCATTTTCATTAAAGTGCAAATGGCAAATTCTGCATTTTCGAATTTCATTTTTGATAGATTTGATATTCGTGGCATTGATATTGCTTCCAACCATTTTTTCAATAATTCCTTATTTTTAAGAAAATAATATCCAGGAGCTTTGACAGGAGATGTACATCTTACGATTATGCATTTCCAACTTATCTTAGCCATTTTATCCTGAAATACGATTAAATATTATAAACATGTAAAGAAAAAATATCTCGTATTTATACCTACATACGTTATCGTGAAAGAGATTAATTGAAATACATGCTTGATCCTTTGTTCGGATCAAATTTTAAATTGTTGTCTCTTTTCAAAGAGATTGAGGAATTTATAAGGTATGTATAGTAAAAATATACACGTTTCATATGTGCACTACATTAATATAGTAGCATATATTTTGTATTAATGTAGTGCATGTATGAAAATGTGTATATTTTTACTATAAATTATAGAAGATTGAAACAGGGTGTTATTCCAAATTAAAATTTACTAACTGGAAATTAATAATCGAAAGTGATATTTTTTAGTCAAATACATACCTTATAAATTCCTCAATCTCTTTGAAAAGGCAAAAATTTAAAATTTGATCCGAACAAAGGATCAAGAATGTATTTCAATTGATCTCTTTCACGATAACGTATGTAGGTATAAATACGAGATAATACGAGATATTTTTAATTGATACCTTTTTACTGATTTTTCATTTTTCACATTCAACTTCAGCATGGGCACATGGATAGCACATGGGTTAGAATTGGTTAGAATATAGAATATGCCGGAAGAATTTACATAATCGATCGAGTAGAAAATTTGATTTTAGTTCTAAAAAATTGGTCTATTCGCCCAGATGGCGCAAAAATACATATCCATATCCTGATGAGAACCGGACTAAGTTTCAAGACAACTGGTTAAATAAAATCGATTATAACAAAAATGTTGTATCTGAATGGGCAGCGAAAGTTCCTAATGACCCATATATCTGTGATCCCATATATTTGTGATTGTAAAGTTTTATCAAGCAAAGGTTTTGATAAGCTCAATCAACACGCTATAACACTAAGCATAAAAGCTTATTCAAGATTAAGCCAAATCAGTTACAGTTAGTCGGTACTGTAACAAAGTCTATAATACATACAAGCAATTAATTCATCAATAAATACTCGGCAATCATCTGTGGAATCGACGTCTAGTCAACAAGCTGGAGTATAAAATGTCATCCCAATATCATTGATAAGTACTTGTGAAGCAGCAACTAGAGCTGAATTATACTTTTGTATGGAAATCGTTAATTCTAATAGTTCATTATCTTCATATGAAGCCCTTACGGAAAAAACACTCAAAAAGACACTCAAATTAACACTCAATTTGAGTATTATTTCGGACACTCAACTTGAGAGTGACACTCAACTTGAGAGTGATACTCAACTTGAGTGTCAATTTTAGTGTTAGGGCCTATCCAGACAAACTTGCACAGTCGCATAAACGTATACATAAAGAAATTGATTGATTCATTTCCTTATGCATTTCTTTGTGGACCGATCAATTTCTTTTTATACATACGTTTATGCGATTATGCAAGTTTGTCTGGATAGGCCCTTACTCTCAACTTGAATCAACTTTATGACACGTGAAAGACACGTGCAAATATTATTACTTTCCTTATGTTTACCTATATTTTAGCTAGTTTAACTATATAGCTTAACTATAGTTTACTTAGATAAAAAAATATTTTAAAAATATTTTTAACTTAAGAACAAATTTTTATTAGACTGCAAAACCGCAATATTTTAACTTTATTGCATTTATTATACTTAAAAAATTTAACGCAATCACTTTTTTAATACTCAAGTGTTTGCGAGCGTTCTCACACTACATTTCAACATTAATATTCAATCATGAGAGTTAACACTCAACTGACTCTTGAGAATAACACTTGAAAAACACACTCAAACTTGAGTTTAAAAACTCAATCATTGGGTGTACATATTCAACCTTCAAAAGTATACACTCAATTTTGAGTATGAATACTCAATATTTGAGTGTCCACACTCAATGTTCGAGTGTAAATTCTCAAGTTTCAGTGTAAACGCTCAAAATTTGAGTATAACACCCAAATGTGAGAGTAAACTCCCAAAATTAAGTGTTAACACTTAAATTTGAGTGTAAACACTCAATATTTCAGAGTTTTTTCCGTAAGGGAGGGAAAAAAGAACTTTTTCAAGAGAGTGTTTATGTTTCCTGGTTGCGTTCCTGACTCTTTTTCATTATCTCTCCAGCCAAAGCTTCTTATCTGATAACATATGTTTTGGGTCCTTATTTTAAAAATTTATTATTAACAGAGTTAGAAGCTCCTAATGTATATTTTACGTTACAATATGATGAAACGGGTAACATAAAAAGTAAAAAAGAACTTCAAATAAGAGTGCAATACTGGTCTAATACAGTTCAATACAACTCAAAATATAGTTGTAAATCGACATTTAGTCACTTATTTTATAGAAAAAGCTGATGCAATTACTTTATTAAAATATCCGTTTAAAGCGTTAAATTCACACAATTTATTTTTAAAGAAAAGTATTAGCATTAAGTAGTGATGGTCCTAATGTTAATAAAAAGGTTTTCCGTCATTTTCAAGAAAAAATAAAAGATTTGAATTACAAATGTCTTTTTGACATAGGTTCTTTTTTATTGCATTCTGCACATAATGCATTTCTGAAAGGTATGCAGTGTTTGGATTTAGATATATCTCCGGTTTTATAATTAAAATATTCTATTTTTTCCATAATCAGCATTTACCTGGTGAAAATTTTGAAAAAATTCAATGTGATTTAAAATTACCTAAACATAGATTTATTAAAACATATTAGCACTAGATAACTCACTATAGGCCCAGCTGCAGAGAGAATAATACAGCAACTTCGCATTAAACGAATATTCTTTAAAATATATTCCAAGCAAAAAGAATTCTACAATGAAAAAACAAAATTATCTTGATATAATCAAATATTTAAAAGATAACTCTTTAAGAACTACGTTAGAGTTTATTGCATATTCATCTAAAATTTTCACGAGTGAATTTTTGTTTGTAAAATGCAAAATGATGAACCGCTCATCCATTTTGTATTTTCATTGAGAAAATTAATCTATATACTTTTGCTCGAAACGTTTTTAAAACAATTAACTGAGAATTTTCTTTGATATGACAAGCGAAAATTGCTTGAAAAAACAACATTCGATTTAAAAGATATTGGCTTTGGTGGAAAAAATAAAAAGTTTTATTTCTCTTTATTAGAATCAAATAAAATATTATTTTAAAATGCAGTTAAAAATTTTACATAGTAGTAGCAAATTAAATACATATAGAAAAATAGAAGAAGTTTTAAAAATATTTGAGAAATTCTTGAAACCGTCTTTCGCATTAAAATATAAAAATAAAGATAGTGTAAATTTATTGTGACAATCTATGAATTTGTACCACCACGGATATAGGATGTAGATATCACAATAAATGGAAGTTGCTTCCAAATAGATTCGGACATATCCTTTGTTTTAAAAAAAACGAAAGAATTGATGAATATTGAATGCAATTTTTCTACTAAAAATCAATCAAATTTACTTACGAACCCGTTTGCAATGCTTCGTGGCTTACAGTTAAAGCCGCGTTATCACTTACCTACGGAAGTGCTGATGTGGAACGATTTTCTGAATCTGGCAGAATATTAACAGGAAGACAAAAAATATGAAATGAAAAAAATATACTTAACGCCAGATTTTCTCAGTAATTAATGGATTAAAAAGATTTTAATTCCATGCCCTGCAAAAGCACCTATAACAAGTGAACTTTTAAAAAATGCACGAAATACACGTTGTTTATATCAATGCACATTTAGATGAGAAGAAATGCGGAAAAAAAAAAGAAAAAGAAGCAGACGAGGAAGAACGCAGAAAAAAGGAAAAGATCTGTATTAAAAAATATAAAAAATAGAGGGGATGAAAACACAAAAAACTTTTAGAATCCCAAAGGCTAATATCTGAAAGAGGAGACGTGCATAAAAAAACTATCGAAGAACTGGAAACAAATGCAAACATTATTAAAAAAAAAAATTTAGGCCAAGTCCAGACAAACAAAGTAGTTTACAAGAATTAATAGGGAGCTTGTAGGAAAATCTTCTGAAATAAAGAGAACAAAACAACGAGAAAAGCTTTTGAGAAACTGATGCAAGTTCAAAAAAGAAAACTTCAAATTTTACTTGAGAATACAGTAAATAAAAAAACTCTAGTGCTTAGAAGTAGGAATATGGGAAATACACCTGAATCTAATACTAAAGAATAAAGGAAATATAAAATGTGATAAAATAATTACACCTCGTGCAGCTTATAAATGTAACGGCACACCTTGGTTGCCCCGCTTCAATTGGACTAACCCGCCGGGGCTAGGGACCGAAGAAAGGCAGAGAGACTCCAGCCTGTTCTCTCGACCACCTGATCTGCATTGTGATGCCAGTGTGCTGATGGTTACTTTATAAATGCGCGTGCGTGGAGCGCGGACCTGGCTGGGTGTATGGGAGGCAACGATCGGTATACAAACCGGACGAGGAGTGTACGTGTGTGCATGCGTGCGGTGTGGGCGATCGGTTGGCGCTTTAGTGCTACGGATCCATTACTTAACGATAATTTCACACAACATTGATCCATTGATTAGCGCTACAAACCACGGATCCGGTATGGATTTACGGATGTTCTTATAAGAAGCGGTGATGGGAGCCCTGACCCTTAAGCAGGCATACAACCCATACCTACGCTGGGCTATGTACAATCTGCGGCTGACGGAGTTCGATCTGGAGAGCTGCGTCCTGTGGGACCAGGAGTGCAGCCGGAGCAGGTGAA
>CABEGB010000979.1:0-149858 GCA_901521435.1 Crematogaster levior | reverse complement strand
TATAACGAAATATATGCTTTATAATAATATAACGAAATATATGCTTTATAATAATATAACGAAATATATGTTTTATAATAATATAACGAAATATATGCTTTATAATAATTAATTGTAAATTATAATAATCCCAATCTTTCCTCCGTTTCGCGCAGTTTCGTTAAAAACTCCAATTCCAAATTGGATCTTTCTTTATACGGAAGTCGACGCATCCCTTCTGCGAGTCTTAACATAAACCCATCGATAGGGCTGGGTTGAATATTCGTGTTTAAGGCCTCTAAAGCTTTATCTATTTCGTCGCTATTATTTAAACGTCGTTTTTCTGAAACCAAATAATATATTAACTTATTTAAAACTGTAATATCTTCATATTAATATGTAGTATCTATTTAAAATACGAACTTCGTGAAGATGAAATCGCTGTAGAAATTTCAGAGATGACGGGTGATGGAGGCCTGTTTTCAACATCAACGTAATCGTTGCTATCATTATAAGATAAACTTGAACAAGAAGGTGAAGAAACAGAAAGATTATTTGTTACTTGAGCCGTTTTTTTCCGTGGGTTTGATAATTGTAAAGATGTACATGTTCTAAAAAGAAAATTAAAAATTTAGTTATTAATTCGAAATATCATTTAACACATTCAATAAAACTTACGTTTTATATTGTAATGTATCATTAAGAAAATTCATTGCATCATAATAGCGAAAAGATGGTTTTTTTCTTTCATTAATGGGAGTACCAGCAACACCACTAGAGGTTGCAATCCCGCAAAGTGGGATCCCGCAATCCCGCAGGATCCCGCGCCATTTTTTGGTCCCGCATATGTTATATAAAAGTTGCGGGATCCCGCGGGACGAAAATTGCGCGAATGACATGCGCACAACGAATCTCGAGCGGGAAACGTGATCTATGAGGCGAACGACAAGCGTGATGTTGTTTTGTTTCACTACTCTGCGCTTCTCACTCTTTCTGTTGCCGTCCCACGCGTACATGTTTTATCTTGTTTAATGCGTGTTAGTCTTGTGAATTTACATATTATTTATACAATTTATATATTATTTATTTAATATACGTATTATACTACGTGTTATTTTATTGGTATTACTAGTGCAAACAAAATATGTCATCTAGTAAGGAATCGATGTGTGATAATGAGAAAGGAGACACTAATAAAACTCTTTGGGATTATTTTGTGAAATGTGATGCCGAAAATGCTAAATGTTTAAAGTGTTCTGCCATTTTGAAATTAAGTCAACGATCAAGAAAAGGGTTAGTGACACATTTAAGAAGCAAACATTGCATAGATTTAAAATCACAATCGCAAGCATCAACATCGAGAAAGGATCCATGTAATGTGTCAGCCCAGCCGCAGATTGTCGACAATTGCGAAATACCAAAAAAAAAGGCCAAAACAATTGATAACTTTTTCGTCAAAGAAAATTCCATGGAAAAAATTATATCTCGAATGATTGCTAAGGATGGTTTCACTTTCAATACTTTCTGTAAATCTGTAGACTTAAGAAATTTGTTTCTGAAAAGTGGTTTTAGACTTCCAACTTCTCCTAATACAATAAGATCCATAGTTATTACATTCTCAGATTCTATAAAAGCCGAAATGATAAATAAATTTAGAAAACTTCAAGAACAAAATCAAAAGTTCTCATTAACATTTGATGAATGGACATCTGGAAAAAATCGGAGATATTTAAATATAAATGTGCATTTTAAAGAGAAACACTTTAATCTTGGCTTAGTACGAATCCATGGTTCATGTACGGCAGAACATTGTGTCAACATTGTTGAAGAACGTCTGAAGAGCTTCAATCTAAATATTAAAGACGATATTATTGGTATAACTACTGATGGAGCAAGTATGATGGTAAAAGTCGGTAAACTTATGCCTTGCTATCAACAACTTTGTTATGCACACGGTGTACAACTTGCCGTTATTGACGTTTTATACAAAAAAAATTTGCAGCAAGAGTCATCAGAAGAAACACAAATACAATTTTATATGTCTGACGATGAGGATGATGAGTATGATGACGTTGATGAAGATGAAGAGGATGGCTTATCAGTAACTTTGAGTCTTTCACCTGTAGAAGTAGTTTTAAATTATAGAGATCTTATTGCGAAAGTGAGAAAAACTGTAAAGATTTTTAAAAAGTCGCCGACAAAAAATGACATTTATTTGCAGAAATATGTGCAGGAAGAATACGGTAAAAAATTAGAATTAATTTTAGATTGTAAGACTCGCTGGAATAGTCTACTTAACATGTTAGAACGCTTTTACAATCTAAGATTGTGCATAAGCAAAGCTTTGATTGATATAAAATCCGAAATATATTTCACCGATGAAGAATGGTCCAAAATAAATGACTTAAAGTTATGTCTGGAACCAGTTAAGCTAGGTGTCGAAGTAATATGCAGAAGAGATTCAACTCTAATCACCGCAGAAACAACTCTTCGTTTTATATTGGAAAAATTGGACAAACAATCTACTCTTCTCAGCACTGATTTAGCCGCAGCATTTCGAAAAAGGATAACACAACGTCGCACCGATTTAAGTGGAACTTTAATTTATTTGCAAAATCCGAATAAATTTGAACATGATTTGAAAAATTTTGAAGATACCACATTTGCAATGCCTAAAAAGACTGTAATACGCAAGGAAATAAAAAATTTATTGGAAAGAGTTCTCAGTAATACACGCGAGGATAACAGTTCAAATAAGTCGGATACCGATACGGCATCCAGCTACTTCGAGGAAAACTAAGATCAAGATATTCAAGAAGATAAACAACAGCCTAATTTATCCTTACAAGAAGAATTAGAGTTTAAATTGCAAGAGAACTATTCCGAAGTAATTGAATCAAAGGGTTTATCAGAAGATATTGATAAAATTTTAAAGAAAGAGATGAGTGCCTTTGAAAGCGACGGCACAAAAGGAAAATACTTACGCATGACTTACGATTATTTATTGACTATTACTCCTACAAGTGTGGAGGCTGAACGAGCTTTTTCCGCCGCAGGATATTTTTGTAATGACTTGAGGAGCAGCCTGGGAGATGAAACAATTAATAGTCTTTGCTTTTTGAGATCGTATTTTCAAAATTCCACAAATTAAAATTTTTTGTTTTAAATATTTCATTATTATTGTTAAAAACTTATTAATTTTATTATTAGAAATATAATCATTATTAATTTAGTTTGAGAAGAGAAGACTGAAAAATTTATTTAGTAAAAAAGTCAGTAAATTAAAAATAATTACTGAATTATGATTTTAATTTCATCAAAATGACAAAATGTTTACATATATTAGTAGTCAACATAAGAAAGAAGAAATTTTGTTTTTCTTATAAATATTTTTTGTTTATATATTTCATTTTTTAATAATTATTAGATATTATTCATTCGTCAACAACTTGACATTTGGTTTGGACATAATAAATCTTTCATTTATAGTTCATTTTCTAAAAAAAAAGCTATTAAGTTAAATTTATAGATTTTGTTTTTGTTCATTTAATTTTGATTTTTATTATTAAATATGATTATCCTAGTAAATAAAATTTGTTTCTTTATTAAATGTATAGATCTGTTTCTTTATTAAATGTATAGATCTAACCAAATCTTTAAACCCGCAGGATCCCGCGAGGTCCCGCAGGATTGAAAATAATCCCGCACGAATCCCGCGGGATTGAAAATAGCACGGGATTGCAACCTCTAAACACCACTTCTTTTTCAGTGCTCTGTATTTTATTAAAATTTCTTCTAGCTTTTAAATAGCAATCTCTTAAATATTGCCACCTTTTCTCAGCATCGATGCTCCTAAAACATTAATTTTTTTAAAGGAAAATGCTTCCGTAAATAATATTGAATCATAAGCTTACCTCCTAGACAATTACTGACTTGCTGCCATAGATCCTTTTTCTTTAATTTTGTTCTTTCTGACGGTGGTGTACGTTGATCGTATAATGCCGGTCGTTGTTGCACCATACTTATTAATTCTTCATCTATTCCTGATGTTTGTAAAGTATCATTATTTTCATCCTCCATTACTTGGCTTTCATCTGTCTCCATGGACTTTTTCTCAATATCTAAACAATAAGAATGGAAATTCATTATTAATCGTAACAGAAAATTCATATAACAAATTATATATAAACATTGTACAAATATCACATAAAATTTTTCATACTTGTGATAACAATATTTCCTGTTTCATCGATGCTTAAAACCTGACATTCACTTTTAAAAGCAGCAAAACAAGAATGTTGAAGTATATAATTGTTAACACCCATCTATTGTATCTATTGTTAACACCCATCCACAGTAGCCACATTTTCCTGTCTAATAATAAACAAATGATACTATATAACTAAATAAAGTAAATAAAGTAAATTTTATCCAAATTGAAATTATTATAAGCATACCTTAGTAAACAGTAAGTAACAATAATGTAACAATTATGTCATACTTTTTCACTTATCAATAATTGTTACGTACATACATACAAGGTTATATCGCAATTATATTGTTGAGAAAATTATAACATTAATGTTTTATGTTAACTGTTACTTTGTGTTTACTAAGATTGTATATTTGTAATGTTGAAATAAAAATGTATGCTAAACTATCATTTATTAACATATTATAATCTAACAATATGTATAAACTCACTATATACATTATATAAATTATAATACTTACTCTAGATGACATCTTTCTTTTTCAAAATATATAAAAGAATTTTTATTCTTAATCTTGACCTCTACTACCTCTAGAAACCACAATACAAATTTTTCGGAACGATATAATGGTTCCGATTCCGTTTTACTTGCGACAGTACTTTGAATTTTTCGGAACGATGCTCATTGGTTGTCCCCACTATTCCGTCTTTCCGATTCCGTTTTCCGATTGCCATGGGACGGCACCCTCACTCAATAGACGCGCCTGCGCATAATGAGGCTTGACCGTTATGCCCATATTTGGAATTCGTGCGTCTCTCTTTTATGAGGCTTGATCCTCTCATTGTGAAGATACGGAGTTAGCAATATAGGAGTATTACATATATGATCTCGATTTAGGTCCGTTCTAATACGTCGTATGTCGCAGTTGTATATTGAACGCATGCGCACTTGGTCGTCAATCGTCGCATAAAGTTGTCGCGCGCTGGTTGTCGGTGTCGTAACAAGAGATGGTCATCTCTCATTTTTTCCGACTAACGACTCTGTACTATTCCGACTGCAAGCACTTTTCAAATATATATTTTGTGTTTGAGTCATGGAGTCTGTTCTTTTTAGTTGCACTGCTGATTTGAATTGGTGCAATAAGTTAGAGTGAGAAAATATATATTTGTCTTATTCTAACTTATTGCACCAGTTCAGCAGTGCAGGTAAAAAGAACAGACTCAACGAGTCGATTACTGCTGATGAAATTATTATTCAATTTGTGCAAGAACAGAAATGTTTATATGATAAAATTGATAAGAATTTTAAAGACAACCAGAAAAAGAAAACATAATCATAATAATGCAAAAATAAGCAACTAATCTCAATGTAACACCAAGACGAATCTCTGTTGACAAAGGTGTTCTGTGACTTTTTTTTAAATCTTGATTTTAACATATTATTAAGGGGGGAATCTTTATGAGGTCAAAAATTTCGATTTTTTTTTTGCTATAATCGATAATGCTACTTTCAAAATATATTCATAAAGTTATAGAAAGAAATTCGAAATATTTCTCTAGTTATAGCTTGGAAAGTGGATATTCGTCGAGCAAGTATACGAGTGCTAGAGACCCTATAATAAGAGTCTGGACATCTGAGGATGGAGCGTCCATTAATGGTCTAAAATTGGAGGAGATAGAAAGCGCGACAAATTTGAAATGTATTAATTAATATATGCATTTATTTGGGATGTACCAGGATGTAACTATACCAATGAAAAATATGAGATTTTAATTAGATTATTATCATTATTTTATTTTATTATTTTTATTAATTTTTATTTTTTTTTACTATTGTAGACGTTTGTAGAAAATAATTACTACTATAGATAGAAAATTCAGATCAGAATGTGATGAAATAAATATGAACAAATGAATGAGTACTTATTGAGTATTATAACAGATTAAAATAAAAACAAATTAGTAGATATTAATAAAAAAAATTCTAAAGCTAAAAATGAATTTCTTTTGTTAAAAAAAGCTTGAATGAATAAAAATGAAGTAGATTTATTGCAAATTAATGAAATATAAATAATATAATTAGAAGTGAAAGATAAATATGTTACTGAAGAATATTTTATTTTTTTACACTGTGCATAGCCATAGTTTTACTATCGTAGTGCCTTTTCTTAGGCTAGTATTTCTTACATGCTATTTTTATTCTAAACGCTGCAAATCTCTTAATAATTTTCGCTCTTAAATTATGGCACGCCGCAATGTGATCGCCTATGATTAATGATTCAAATTGATTAATGTAGAATCGCAAAACATTGCCATTTGATTGCGATTTAACGGATTTTATTGTTTTTCGAAAAAAGTTTTCCATTTGTAGGAATACCTCGAATGTAGAATGATTTACAAAGAATAGCGTGTTTGTTTTGAAACATCGAAAGCGCACAAAATTCGCGTACGAAAAAAGTTCAGGTTTTTTCGAACCTACGGAAGCAACACACGTTACACACCTATTCTTCGACAAGTGTAGAATACTTTTCACAAGATATCTTGCAACATTGTACAGAATATTCATTTCTAAGTTGCTCAATTGTTTAACTTCTTCAAAGTGTATGGTAGATTGACTTAAGTCATTAGCATTTTTTGTCATTTTTGTACTTTTTTTGTTAGTGTATTCTAAAAAACCTGATAAATAAAATCTATCGTCAAAGTCGTAATTTCCAGATTGGATTGATTTCATGTACATTGAAACAAAAATCAATTTTAAATCATGCTTAAATTGTAATGCATTCGGAATAGCATTTTTTTCGCGTATGACCGAAAATAAATTTTTGACACAATCTTGCGTCAATCTGTCAGTTAACAAAAATTGAAAGCTTTTTTTTCTAATAAGTAATCAACTAATTCAATTACCGACGTAGTTGTTACGATAATGCTTTTCTGAACCGGTTTGAAATGACCTTTTTCTCCGATAGTTAAATTTTCAAATAATTGTATCGTTCTTTTAAAAACAAAATATTTTCTTGATAACGCTCTATATTATACTTGCCTAAAGCTTTCCTGACATGTCTAGAAGTAATGAGTGAGAACCAACGAGATACTTGATTCACAAACCACGCAGTGGCCATATACTCTGGTTTGTTCTCTTCACTCGCAAGATATTCTAATGAACTGCTAACATCAGTACTCAAAACATGTTTCGCTCTGTTTACTCGCATCTTATTATATTGATTACTTATATCTACATCTGCTTCGCTTAATTTTGGAGTCATCATTAATTCCATATCTTTTTGACAATCGATCAAATGGAAAAAATGGTCTACGAACACAATATTTGTCGGAAGTTTATATTCGGTTTGAGTTGCAATCGGAAGATACAATTTCTTGTTACTCAATAGTGCACTTTTCAAGTTTTTTAGCGCATGTGGTGCATTCGCTATGAAAAACAAGTGACGTTCCGGATCGCAAGGATGCTCAATTTTATTTACGGTTACCGAATTTCTTCCTGTAGTAATGTTAAAGGTTTTCCAAAGAGACATGTTGGAAGAGCCCATATCTGAGGTAATGGTATTGACTCTTAGTCCAATTTCCTCAGCTTGAGTTATAATCTGTAAAATTAGAGATTTTAAAACCTCACCATTACAACTAGCACCTGTAAAATAATAAGCTACGATTTGCTTCCATCGATGAGCAAACCCTCCTAGCATAAATACGAGCATGCGTAGCTTCACCTTCATGCGCAGATAAAGTGACTTTCCCCACATAACTTTGGGAACTGTTGTCATAAACTTGTCCCGGTGTTATGTTCATTTTGTCCAATACAAGACCGCATTCCGCATCATTATCAGTAAAGGAAGAGATTTTCATTTTTAAGAAATTAAATACTTCATGCAATATACCCGAATGAAATTGGAGACCTTCCAATTTTCGACGCAAAGTCCGCAACTCAGGCAATGGAATTCCCTGCTTCTTTAATTCGAAGTATCCGTTTGTTCCACACGCAAATTTCAGTTTCAGCGCTTTTTCGATACTTTCATTTGACCACTTCTTTACGCTCTTCGACTTGTTTTGAAGAGCTTGAACTTGATCAAAAGTAAAAATTTGAAACAGTATCGTTTTATACGGATTTCCGATGTCACGTTCTTTCCGGAATTTGTACTCGCACTGTTTCCATCTTCTCTTGTATGCCAATATCTGTTGTTGTAACCGAGCGATTTCTTTTGATACTGTAGCATCAGAATATGTAGCAGAACCAGCTGTAGCTTGAAGATTTATCTAAAAGTCAATCATATATTAGAGTTTGAACTTTTAAATTTTTACACACTAAACAATTATTATATTTTTTATACGATACAATATTTTTTTCACGACATACCTCTTCCTGACAATTTGTATTACGTTCTATTTCGCATAACATATGATTGTTATTGATACACGGGTTAAGAGATACTTCCATTACTTCCGATGCATCTTGTTGTAAAACATTGCATATCTGCCTGTCATCGACGTCAAGACTTTCGCAATGTTCTACAATCGCATGTGTTTCAGCTAACTCTTCCTGCAATATTATGTTCATTGTATTAATAATGGTAATCACGCATCAAGATTATTATTAATATCCAAACATAAAAATCAAGAACAAAAGAAGTCAATGGATGTACATGCAAATAATGTATTAAAAAAAAAATAAACGTTTCAATCTCAATTAGCATTCCTCAGTATCAAAATTAAAACATTAAAATTTCAACAATTTTATAACTTTAACAAAGACTGCGTTCGCTTTGGAACACTTAAGCGCTGAAAACATTCTATCTTTCTTCAATATATAATGAGTAAAAAAGATAGACTGATGCTTTCAGCGTGTGACCATCCAAAGCGAACGTCAAGGTCATATATACATTAATCAATATTCGTTAATTATATAGGCATTAATAAAATTCAACCTACTTGTACATTCTGCGGTTTGACAATGCTCTCATCTATGACTTCTACTGGTCGAATGTCAACAAGCACTTTCTCAATTCCACCAGTGACAGTCGCATTCTTTACGTACTGCCAAAATAACGTTGACACTGCGTTATGCATAAGTTTACGCTTTCCATCTAGCCGTTTGGTTTCCCACATCTCTGGTGCGAAATGAACCTATTTCATATATAATACAATTAGACAATTATATTACTAAAGACAAATTGTATTACTAAAGACAATATTGCTAACATACTTCACATAAGCGATATTCTTTTTGAAGAATCCTATTTTCTCCCCAAACATTTGTTATCCATATTGCTCGACGCTGTGCATCTTGTGGAAATATTTTCATTAAATATCCTTTTGCTGTCGAATTGGAGCAATTCGGAGCCGAACAGCCTGGCATGGCTAAGGACAGTCCAGGAACTCTGGTTAAGATCCTCTTCAGAGAAATCAATAGCTTAATTCAATGTAAATTACAAATAATTACAATTATAATAAAACTAAAAACTTACTTTGATCTAACAATTCTTGTTTTGGCTGTTGTTCTCACTCACTAAATATACAAATATAATAATTACACTGCACCACTGCACGCAGGAAATCACAGGAAATAACGGGTAAGTGTCACTTACAGGTTATGCGTCACACGCCCCTACTTTATTTAGATCATTAATGGCGGCGGCCAATCAAAAACGTGCGACCAGATGTCCAGACTCTTATAGCGTTTTTCACTGGGTAGCACTGAGTGCGCACCGAAAACTCGTTGAGTTTAGACGGCACTGTCCGAGTGCACTGAAAGTGCGAATTTCTTGCACTTCCAGCTAAACATGTTTGTTACTCTCAGTGCAGTTCTGTGCATATTTTATTGCTCTGAATATAAATTACATAATTAATTATGGAAGGATTTACTATTAATTTTAAGGTGATGACATATTAAGCTTAACTCTCGATCCAAGTGAACAAGATTTATATGATAAATTAAAGAGTAATATATACATACATATATCCGCTTTTGGTTTTTGAGGTTGTTCGAAAAAAATGTTGATGAGAATTTTATTTCACGAAAACAATCCAGAGTAAAGAACGTTTTAATTTCTTTTCTTTGTACAGTTTGAAAATATAACAATAATTTTATTTAGTTCATTCTGTATGTGACATTAAATGTACTAGAGTATAAACAATATTTCGAGTATCTGGAACGACCTATAGTGTTTTTTACGATTAATTTTTGTGTATTCTTTTGAATTCCAGCTTGTGAAATACATATCATTTCACAATGTACATAAAAGAAAATATTAAAGTTCAAATATTAATCGTGGATCTCGCGCAACCATATTGCACTGAACTGGCACCGTCTCTCAGAGCTCGTGCCGAATTCTTGCACTAAAGTGCGAAAACTCAGCACTAGGCTTTCCAATGAAACAGAACGCACTGTTTTAATGCGCACCGAAATCCCCAGTGAAACACATTGCCCAAGGCGAGTGCGCACTCAGTGCGCACCAGTTCTTCCAGTGAAAAACGCTATTATTATAGGGTGTCTACGAGCGCGCGGCGGAAGCTCCACCTTTCTTAACACGATATTATTGTATTTTGTTCGACAGATGTTTATTGGAGCATTTATGTTAGTGTTTATGTACAAATAGCTGTGTATGTGTTTATATGTGTAAGTGTACCGAAACAGCCGATTTGTCTACGAAGAAATTTGAAAAATAACCTCCTCTCCGATTTTGTCCTCTCCGGCAAGGCGGTTAGTGTCAACGGTCAATCTGACTTCGATTCTCGGCCTGTAAAGAAGTTAAAAAAGAGTAAGATGTATCCGAAAAGAACCGAAGAAAGTTCGGAACGTGCAGCAAAACTGCGGAAGGGAAGGTTTCACGGCAATAGATTTAGTAGACAATAGATTTATTTAATAGACGCAAGAAGTCAAAAAGACTGAGAACTTAGATCAGAGACCGAGTTACGAGGCAAGAACGGCGCCGATAAAGCAGCACGAAAGAGGCTTGTACAGCTCGTAGACTTCAACAAATTCAACAAAATGAATTTTATGAGGAAGGTTTGCTATATGGGCCTAGTATAGTAGATTAATTTTGGAATGCTGTAAGTTATCAATAAGTATTACTTTTTTGTATCTTAAACTTTAAATGCGTTTTTCTCGAAACTACTTTTTTCAAACTGGCGGAAAAGATAGAGAGAAAACTATTCGACCGATCGACTTCTTTCAAGGTTTTTTAATTAAATAATTATCACACACAATCATTCTATATGAACTAAAAACATTTTTTAAAAAGTTAATTTAAACAATTTTTTTGGTATAAATAAGGTCGAAATTTTTGGGACAAAATTCTTACTTTTTTTAAGTCTCACAATTTTTACAATTTTATATATTTTTCTTACTTTTTTTTTAGCTCATCAATTATAAAATTATATAAACATTAAAAAACTTTTTGGTTTTTTGTTTCAGACAAAAATTAAAGGCTCCACATTTCCCGCCAATTCACAACTCCAGTTACAAGACATCACATTGATGTTTAAAATATATAATGTTAACATTTTTATTTTTTAACGAAAAAAATAATTTGTATTCAAATATGTAATAAATTATCTCTAAAGTTTCGGAAAGATCGGCTTTATATTTTGTTCAAAAAAAATTCTCAAAATTTACATATTTTTCAGTGTCATAAAGTAAAATCCCCCTTAAGTGATCAAATTGTACTGTCATTCTTGTAAATTTAAAAAATTCTTTGTGATCATTTATGCGAAAATATGTTAATAATTTTCTATGAGCATCTAAATTGTGCCTGATATCCATAGTAATATGAGGTTTAACTCACCATCTTCTTGTTTTATGCCTCTTTCCTAATACTAATTTTAATTTCTGAACTTCTATTGAAATTATAATAATAAATTTGCAACAAAATTGCACAATTTTCAATATCCATAGTTATTTTAGCTTTCCTTCGTTTCTTGTTGTGCCTTGTTACTTGTTGCGACTCAATTGTAGAATGGTTTGTCGTATTCACATCCGACCACAAATTTCTATACAGGGTGATTTAGAACAACCTTTTAATATTGAAATGTCATATTTCTGAGTGAATTCTGAGATGATTTTTCCTTTACCAAAATTTTCCCCGAAGCTTAGTTTTTGAGTTATAAAGAGAAATAATTAACGAATTATGGAACGAATACCGAAGATAAGCAGGGGTGACGCAACTCACCGTCCGACGTAGGTGATTACATAGGGCGCTCAGCTTATCGCTATACGTATACACAAAACACACGCACATGACACATTCTCTTTCTTTCTCTCTCACTTTCACTCTGACTTATTCTCACTCTTGTTCACTCACTCCTATTTATTTTTCTAATTGAAAAACTAAGCTTAGGAGATAATTTTGCAAAGAAATGACAAAATTGTATCAGGAATATGACATTTTTCTCAATCACTTACTTGTAGAGATGCGACGACTTCGTGTTATTGTAGTTCCTTGAGAGCTGGATGGATCGTAATCAATATTTCTTGTGACACAACTTTTATGTAAATATTAAATCGTGTTCCCACTGACAATCCACACTTAAGTAATTAAATGCAAAATATTCTTCTTTTATAAACTTACGTTTCACACATTTTCACTCATGTTTCACTCACTAATCACTGTCGATCACCATACAGTAGAGACCCTTTACTAGAGACCGGCCAACTGCCCAAAAAATGGCGGCGATCTAATCGCTTCGATATTAGCTATTGTGCAAAGTTAATCATCAGTTTAGGTTAACCGACATTGAAAATAGTTTGGCATTGATTAATTATGGCATTGATTAAAAGAGAGATAGCGGAAATGTGGTTTATCAAGAAATGCAATTCAGCTATAAATTTACAAAAAGACAGAAAATTTAACTGCGATTTATGATGATCTCATTAACATCATTTGATTATAATTTGTTTTATTTATTTATTTATCTATTCACACACTATTTATTTAATAATTAGTATAAGAATAAGGCCTATTTAAAAATTAAACGAGCAAAAATTAATTGGGTATTAAATAACTTTCATTAAAAAACAAGAATATACATTGAAGCGAATTCTTAAAATCTAACTAAATGTGTAACGTTTTCGACTACACAGAGTCTTCATCAGCACATGTAAAAGTGTTTTCCCTCTAGTTATAATAGTATAGATAATTCCTATAGTTACATATTACGGTTGATGAACACTGTTATGAACACTGTTTAAAAAAACGTAAAGATTTCTTTTCTATTCGAGCTTGGAGACGATTCGCATTTTGTCTATGTCGCATTGTCTATGTTTGTAGCTGTCACCTTATGTATTATTATTGTAGTTATGGTATTGAGTGGTCAGTGTGAGTACTTATTCCTCGTTGGATGGCGAGAATATGTTGGTCAGAGAGGTTCGGTCGTGAAGCTCTTAAAATTTGATCTAAAGTGGAATTCAATCTTCTAAGAATGTCTCGGTGAACAGACAATTTCAATAGTTTCAATAGTTTATCGTAACTGAAACATTAGTGTCGGTGTCCCGGAAAAGTTATTATGTTACGCAATAGTTAAACACTTAGACTCGTAATAAAACTTACAATCGGTTAGGCGTATGTAGATTAACAACGATTATCGCTCTGATATTGTGTGTGTTATTAGTGTTCTTTGACGGTCGGAACAGTAACAATGGAAACAAACGAGATCAGAAAGCGTTAAGAGACAAATTTTAATCCTCACTACGTGATTTGTTGGAGGAAGGGAGCGCCGCGAGTTCATAAATGATGTTAGTATAAGACTCATCTAGCAACTCTGTGTCTTTATGAGCATTTATGCTGTATTTTTGACTTTTATGTGTAAATATCGCTAATTAGTCTTTTTTGATAATTGTGTTCTATGTCGAAAATTTTTATGTAACAACGTTCATTCTCTTTGCCAGTAGTTAAAATTCAAATGAAAGGCATTAGTTGACATCAAACTGGCAATGTGATTGGTGAGCTGCGAGCCGACTTGGTTTTGTCAGACTATTAACCGCAAAATATTACCTCAGCCAGGATTCGAATCTGGAACTCCCCCATTCCGTGCGGGTGTCATATCAATTCGACCACCGACGCATGTTTTTCGCAATAAATTCTTCATCTTATGAGTGGAGTTGAGATTTATTAACTCCAAAACGTAAATCGAATTTCGATTTCATAAGTTGGTGAATCACTGCGGTTAATAGTCTGACAAAACCAAGTCGGCTCGCAGCTCACCAATCACATTGCCAGTTTGATGTCAACTAATGCCTTTCATTTGAGAATTTTTATGTTATCCAGTTAAATTCATGATTTGATTCCCTGATGTGTTCGCTTACGACAAAGTGTCTAGATGGGTTGAGGCGTAAATTATATTTATGCTCTTTGATGCGAGTGCCTAATTTTCTTTTCGTTTGTCCCACATGAGACGCTTCGCAATTTTTACAAGAGATCTTATAAACAACGTCGTTTTTATTTACTTGTTCGTCGTGATAGATATGTGGAGAAATAAATTTCGATAATCTGTTGATGCACCTGTAACCAATGGAAAAGTTTGTTTTCTTAATAGTAGACTTTATTATGTCCGAAATGTCTTTAATAAAAGGAACCACGATATGATTTTTTGTTGATTCGTTCGTCAAGTCAGATGTTATCGAGTGAATTTTCCGTTGTATTTTTCTACTAAGCATGCCCACTCTTCTGTGTATTCCCTTGAAAATGATATGGAGGAAGTAACCATTATCAAAGTGGAGATGTAAAATTCAAGGTTTTTTTGGTGAAAGTTTGGGTGTGACAGTAGTAATGATCTGTCGATCAACCCGAACATGGTTCCTGTTTTGTAGTAGCAAGGATGGTTAGAGTAATATGATAACATTCTGCTCGAGAAGGTTTTTTTGTGGAACCAATCTAATTTTATTGAATTATTGTACTTAATCAGACGTAAATCAAGAAAATTTATTGAGGTATCGTGCTCGTATTGTATTGTAAACTTGAGTCTATCGTGGTAATTGTTAAAACTAGATAAAATGGTTTGAATATTATCAAGGTGTGTGGCAAGAATGAGGTCATCGACATATCTGTAATAGAACGTGGGGGAAAACTTCAATGAGTTTAGTGTTCGTTGCTCCAAATCTTGCATAACTATCAGATATTATAGGGGACCCCGTTGGTGTTCTGAAAGTTTGCTTATAGATCTTATTATTGAATTTGAAGAAGGTCGATGACAAGACAAACTTCAGAGCTAGTAAAAATTCTTGTGTGGGTATCTGATGGAGGGGGAAATGAAATTCCATCTGTTTGAAATTCCTTCCAGAGCTAATTCTATGGGAACGTTAGTGAAAAGTGAGGTGACGTCGAGAGAAAGTATAGTGATTGCTGACTGATTCCTTAAGTTCAAGACTTGAAAGTGAATCGTAGAGTTCGAAACTGTTAGAAACATAACTTGTCACGTGAGGTAGGCTGTTGGAAATGATGTCATTTAAATATGAAGCTATTTTGTATAAGGATAATTGATGAGACTATTAATCTAAATGGAATACCTTCTTTATGTATTTTTGGTAAGTCATAGGCTTTTGATAGTGGAGCGTCACTTGTTTTTAGATGGTCGAAATCTTTTTTGGAGATGTATTCCTTGGTCAACCATCTTTTTAAAATATCGTTGAGTTTCTTCTCGATTGTGGGGGACGGATCTTTGTCAACTGTGTTATAAGTTTCCTTATCATTCAATAGACAATTCATCTTGTTGATGTAGGTTTGTTTGTCAAAGGCGACTTTGTAATGTTGCCCTTGTCAGTCTTCGTAAAGAAGATATCAGGGTGCCGGTCAAAGAATATTTCCGTGGCTCTGAACATTGACCATAGTTTGTCATGAGTTGGGTCCTGAGGTCTAGGTTTCTTTAGCATGTTGTTGAGTTCAGGTATAATCTTGTTGCGTAACTCAATTTGTAGTTCAAATTTTTGTAACTTAGAATAAGTTTCTATGTCTTAAATAAAGGTAAATATCGAGTTTTTTTGTCGAAACAATCCGGTAAACAAAAGGAGTCCCCCAGCTGTAGAAGTTTACGGACATCTTGTGGAATTGACTTATTAGTGAAGTTGATAAACCAACCATCGTTGGTGTGGTCTATAGGATTATTTATTCCTGGAAAGAATTTTTGTGGGTCTATATGGATATTTAGTTGTTGTGAGTTGCCTTGTTGTAGTAATGGCAGTTAATGTCCCCTTGTTGTTGCTTTCGACAAAAAAATCGATAGGTTTGATTTTTTTTTTAATAATCACATTTTTTTCTTAACATTAGTGACACGAACTTTCTCTTGTGTAAAAGGGTCGTTGGTGGTGTCTACAGAACTTCTTTCGATAGAATCTTTGTATCTGAGTCCATATATGAATAGGAAGCAAATTAGTAAGTTTAAAGATATTATTAAACAGATTACGTTTTAGATACCAAATATATCTGTGTAAATCGAAAATTTCCAAATCAAGAGCTCGCATCTTAAATATCCAGGTAATTCTCTTTAATTTACGTCAAGATCTGTAGTGTTGAGGTAGAAGTGAGTGTCACAGGGCCGTGAGAGATGTACTGAAAATACTTTGTGAGAATACTTGTGTTTGCATCCCTTCAGGAATTCCAATTTAAATAATGCCGTTATGAGCTTGTAGTTCAAATCTAACCAACGTTTTACTAGTGACCCTGTCCCAGCGAGAAATGACCCATCGAATTTATATCGAATCGAAAACATACATCGAAAACTGATTGAAATATTCATCAATTTCGATTGATTTATGTCACAGCTTTCGATGAATTTTTGACACTCAGAACAATTTCGATTCAATATCGATTATTTGACATTTTGTTTAAATATTTTTCTATTTATAAAGTTGCTTTTAAAAGCTGTTTCTTCACTATGTATCTTTAACTGGAATATCAGAAATGAGAAAATATATAATAATTTTTGGAAAATACGTTGAACTACATTAATATTTTACAAATTTTATTTTACAATAAAAAATAAAAATATTTGCAACGTACATTTATATAAAAATAAAAATATTTGCAACGTACATTTATATAAAAATTATTTTCAAGTAAATAGTTGTCAGTACAAAAAATAGACTTATAGGAAATATATCAAAAACTCCTTATTTAACAAGTTTCCAATATATTTTTAACAAAATAATTATTTTATTGGGTTGATGCATAATTATCCGCTGTTTTTTAAACAATATTTATTATGAAAAAAGACACGTAAAAATTTAACAGAAACATGTTTAAATGATTATTCTGGAGCATATCACCTAAACATAGAAAAATATTTTTATAAAACAAAAGTAAACAAAACCAATTTTCACTTTAAAAAAACGCGCCTACATGAGCGGCGGATAATTATGCATCAACAATATAAAAACATTACATTAAAAAACATAATGTTATAGTTATAGTGTCATATGAACTGTTGAAACTACTTTGAAAAAGTATTCTACTTTTTTCTTTGCATAAGTATTCATTTCTACTTTTTTCTTTTTCCATAAGTCTCATTTTCTTGTTTACGCCACGGAGCATTGGCCAACCATGTTTTTATGGTTTCTTCTGCTTCAAAAAGTGCATGATCAAATTTTATTAGTAATGAACCTGAAATAGACTCCATATAGATTCCACACAATCTAAATAGAATCATATATACAGACTGTTTGACGATAATATGTACTCCTTTTGTGTACATATAGATTAGGTGAAATTGAACAAAAACTTCCTCTACCATTTTACGAACAACAATGTAAGATTATTATTAACTAAAGAATATTGACAAATAGTCATGCGCGATACGGCAGATAAGTTGCGATTGCGACGCTTGTCATCGTGTGCTTATAGATTAAATAAAACTGAAAAAAATATTCTAATTTTATCATTTTTAATTATTAATTAAAGAAGATTGGTGCATGATTGTGCGCAATAATGCACCAATCTACTTTCATTTATATTCATTTATAACTAAAAATTTATATGGTTATTTGCAAAATAATAGAAGACTTCTTGTTTAGTTTAATCTAATCTAAAAGTACGTATGACGAAAGGTTATCGTAATTCATCTGCCATGTCACGCGTGATTCGTCCATCTTCTTTTATTAATAACAAAAAATTTTAGTTTACAAAATAAAAGAGGAATTTTTTGTTTAGTTTATCCTAATCTATACATATACAAAAGAAATACATATTATCATCACACACTCTACAGAAAAAATGAAACACTATTAAGGGTCCAGTCTCATTCGTTGGGTCAAAAAACAGGCATTTTTCATGAATTTTTTGTAGGGAAAGTAAAGAACATATCAACTTGAACCTTTTTCACATGTATTTATAATACTTTGAATAAGTTTGTAAAAAAATTTTAGCTTATTTAATCAATTTCCGGCGGCGTGACACGAGACGACGTACACCACTGCGCGCAAAACGGTGTCTCGTTCCGGAAATTCCCCTGGTCGTAAAATTCATCTGAAACAAAAAATGTCATGCGTTTCTTGTTCAGTAGGATTGTCATTGAGGAATAGACTAGAATAAACTAATTCGGTTAAAAATTTACAAAATGGCGGCAGTTCAAAATTTTTTTTTCATTTTTACCTATTTTTTTCGTTACTTTTTTCGCGATTAAAAAAAAAGTATGCTATATATCGACATGATTGTAGTCTATTCCATGGAGAAAACAATTACGCGTATTTAAAAAAAAAAAACATTAAGATTCATTAAAAATTCGCTGAGTTATCACTTCCGGAAGGACGAAAAAAGTGGTTTCGAGAAAAACGCGTTTAAAGTTTTCAGTTTGGTTTTCTCGATGTAAATATTAAAATCGGGATACTTACAGCTAATCATCTATTCCAGGCCCATACAGCAGTCCTTCGGCTTCTTCAAAATTCTTCTTCTTCTTTCTTCTTCTTCTTCATAGAAAAACACGATATCGACCGAATAGTCGACGAATGTAGTGGGATATTAGCCGGCGCTACCCTTGGGAGACGCTCGATGCGTGCTTCCGCACGGGTCGACTCAATGACTTGTAAGTTTTGAATCGTAACGAATATCGATTTGCCCTTTTAGCACAACATTTTAGACAGTAATAGCTATCGAAATCCGCAAAAAAAAAAATTTCGATTTTTTTGACCCAACGAATGAGACTGGACCCTTAAGAGAAATATCTTCTGTCATAATTATAAGTATTGACGTCGGTTTATTTCCTCTCAATAAATAAAATAATGTACATAATTAAATATGTATAAAAAATATTTTGTGAATAATGCCATAAGAAAGCTGCGCAACAACAATGTAATGATGACACTGCATAACGAGTTACAGAATTGAACCACAGTAGCCATATATGTATAACACTATTAATGATGAAAACTT
Organism: Crematogaster levior; assembly: GCA_901521435.1. Classification (NCBI taxonomy): domain Eukaryota; kingdom Metazoa; phylum Arthropoda; class Insecta; order Hymenoptera; family Formicidae; genus Crematogaster; species Crematogaster levior. The sequence goes on along the minus strand of CABEGB010000979.1, from coordinate 130,304 downwards.
CATATGTAAGAAGCGAATCAAAATAGTATTGAATTGATATCGAAATGATGAAATATCAATATTTTACTAAAAAACATAAAATTTGTTTAAACTTATTTAACCCTTCGAGGGCCGGGATTTTAGAAATTTTCAAATCGCATTATTTGTATGAAAAAGTGATGAAAGGTCTTCAACTTTCACCCAAACTAACAAGTAACACTACCCAAGTGTTACTCACCGATCGTCTTGAAATTTGGTCTACATATTCTTGAGTGGAAAATATTTGATACGTATTTTTTTATATCGGCTAAAAAACATTTTAAGGGGGCTAAAAAAATTTTTGAACATCGTAAAAACTACTATCGCAACGTGTATATTGTGTCACCGTGGGCTTCTTGCTTGGATGTTTGAAAAATACATTTAAAATTGGCTGAAATGTATTACCTGGGGGTTTTTGGTATCGGGGATGACGAATCTGAAGTCAGAATTTTAAAATTCGAAATGGCGGATCCAATATGGCGGTCGAATTTTTTAAAATTAATTTTATTTTCATGACAATGGGTATGTAGGGTTTTCTGGGGTCGCTAGTTACGAATCTGAAATCAGAGTTTCAAAATTCAAAATGTCGTATCCAATATGGCTGACGAATTTTCAAGAAATTGTTTGATTTTCATAAGAATGGGAATACTGGTGTTTTTGGGGTCGCTTAATACGAACTTGGAGTCAGATTTTCAAAATTAGAATAAATAATTATTTTAAAATACACTTCTTTGTTTTGCCTGCAGTTAGCCTACTGTGGTAGTAGTTTCCAGGGTCTACCGCGAGGAGGTTGCAGTGCTATTATAGACCCCCCTTTTTTTTTTATTTTATTTATTTTTTTGTAGTTTTGTTATTTTTTGTGTTTTTTTGTTTTTTGTTTCTTGTTTTATATATTAAAAAATTTGTATGCAAAGTACGGTTTAACTACACCACATGTTGTTGACAATAGTGGGGGAATTTGTTGTCGGAAACTGCAAAAAAGTGATCAATGCACATCGATTTCGGGCACCAGGCACATTTGATTATCGCAACGTCATTGCAAAGCTCACAATTGGTGCTACATCCCTTTAAGCAATACTCCACTGGAGTCAAACATTTGTCTGGTCTTTCATTTATATAACCGCTTCTCCACCAAGCATACCTGAACATATTTACAAATCTTGGGGACAGAAAACTGATTATGGATCAGCGACTGGATTTTTAAAATATTATTCCTTAAATGTAAATTAACGTCGTAATCGTAAGAAATAATAATATCGGAAAATTGTTTTAAGAAATTTTTCCACGGCCTAAACGTGTATACATCAAGTGGTTGTACTAATCCGGTTGTTCCAGCGGGAATGGTCTGTATCTGCCAAACACTAATGAAGAATCAATACTTCTTTTAGATTCATGGACAGGCCAAAAACAGACGATATTTAATGATATTAATATAGGGGAAAAATCAGTAAAAATTTTAACCATTCCCGCTGGAACAACCGGATTAGTACAACCACTTGATGTATACACGTTTAGGCCGTGGAAAAATTTCTTAAAACAATTTTCCGATATTATTATTTCTTACGATTACGACGTTAATTTACATTTAAGGAATAATATTTTAAAAATCCAGTCGCTGATCCATAATCAGTTTTCGTCCCCAAGATTTGTAAATATGTTCAGGTATGCTTGGTGGAGAAGCGGTTATATAAATGAAAGACCAGACAAATGTTTGACTCCAGTGGAGTATTGCTTAAAGGGATGTAGCACCAATTGTGAGCTTTGCAATGACGTTGCGATAATCAAATGTGCCTGGTGCACGAAATCGATGTGCATTGATCACTTTTTTGCAGTTTCCGACAACAAATTCCCCCACTATTGTCAACAACATGTGGTGTAGTTAAACCGTACTTTGCATACAAATTTTTTAATATATAAAACAAGAAACAAAAAACAAAAAAACACAAAAAATAACAAAACTACAAAAAAATAAATAAAATAATAAAAAAAAGGGGGTCTATAATAGCACTGCAACCTCCTCGCGGTAGACCCTGGAAACTACTACCACAGTAGGCTAACTGCAGGCAAAACAAAGAAGTGTATTTTAAAATAATTATTTATTCTAATTTTGAAAATCTGACTCCAAGTTCGTATTAAGCGACCCCAAAAACACCAGTATTCCCATTCTTATGAAAATCAAACAATTTCTTGAAAATTCGTCAGCCATATTGGATACGACATTTTGAATTTTGAAACTCTGATTTCAGATTCGTAACTAGCGACCCCAGAAAACCCTACATACCCATTGTCATGAAAATAAAATTAATTTTAAAAAATTCGACCGCCATATTGGATCCGCCATTTCGAATTTTAAAATTCTGACTTCAGATTCGTCATCCCCGATACCAAAAACCCCCAGGTAATACATTTCAGCCAATTTTAAATGTATTTTTCAAACATCCAAGCAAGAAGCCCACGGTGACACAATATACACGTTGCGATAGTAGTTTTTACGATGTTCAAAAATTTTTTTAGCCCCCTTAAAATGTTTTTTAGCCGATATAAAAAAATACGTATCAAATATTTTCCACTCAAGAATATGTAGACCAAATTTCAAGACGATCGGTGAGTAACACTTGGGTAGTGTTACTTGTAAGACTAAATGTTTGCCAGTCAGAGAGTGACGCATATATGCCAGTATATACCATGCCAGTCTGGCACGGTAATGCCCCATGTTAAATTTTTTAAAATTGAAAAAACTATTCTATACGCATGGAAAAGTATATACATAGGTTTTTTGGGTCACTGATTACGATTCTGGAGTCAACGATTCTCTAGTCAAAATTGTAAAATTCGAGCTCTTTGATCGATAAAATATGAAAAATCCTGATTTCAAGAGATGTAAGTATTCTGATTGTAAGAGATGTAAGTTGATAAAGTAGCTTTTAGATGAATGATCCTTTCGGAGAAGATAATTTTATAACACCACAATCTCCTTGTATAGATCGACAATCAAAATGATTATCTCAGATTATAAATGTTGAGATAATTTTATAACTGTATCTCATGACTGATCTGCGTCTATTTCCGAAAATATTCTGAGAAATATTCTGACATTATAAAATGATGATATATTGAAGATTCAAGATATCTGCTCAATATTATAATTTTGACTCGACATCGGTTAGTACATAAATTGAATACGAATGCGAATATCTTCAAAATCAAAATTGAATAGAAGAAACAGCAATATTTAGTTCATTTTAAATTTTTATAATGTAACTACATGCTTATGTGCAATAATAATTAATAATATAATTATTATTAATAATAATTATTATTAATTATTGCTGATTATTTTTTTAAATAATTATTAATCATTCTTAATAATTATTCGTTTCAAAAAATGTGTTCTACAATGGTTCATTTTCGGACGCATATATGCGTCATACCGGCCCTCTAAGGGTTAAGATCTTGATGATGAATACGTATTACAACTAATATTTATCTTTAAAAAATGTCATAAAACATACACTTCGAAATAAATTTTAAATTTCGATCATTATTTCGATTCGATGAAATATCGATGATTTTGATGTCGATTCGATGGGTTATTTCTCGCTGGAGTATATTTACCAAAGTTCAAATTTATAAACTCTACGTCTAAAAGATGATATCTTACGGTATCATTGTGGGTACGCATTTTCAGGCCAGCGCAAAATATAAACAATTAAAGTACTGCTCGTTGCAATAATAATAATAATTAGTATAAGAATAAGGCCTATTTAAAAATTAAACGAGCAAAAATTAATTGGGTGTTAAATAACTTTCATTAAAAAAACAAGAATATACATCGAAACGATGTATTTATTTACAGTACAAAATTACCTTTTCAAAAAAAGGTAAAAAAAAGGTGCCAAATGTACGCGCAGAATACGAAATAAAATTATGAATAATACTACAAAATGCGTGATATCAGTACAAAATTACCTTTTTTAAAAAAGGTAAAAAAAGGCGCCAAGTGTACGCACAAAAACGGACCTCATTACAAAACTATTTGTATATATACATATATATATTTACTGTACTATTTGTCTATATATAGGTATTTTTAATCTACTTAAAAAGATATGATGTGTCAAAAAATGGCACCAAGTAGGAATAAATCTTTGAATAGTTGTGTATGTACACATGTATACAGCATAAAATATTATGTTTAATATTAAGTTCATAAAAATTTTAATTAAATAAAAAAATATTGCAAAAAATTTGGCGCTGCTATACCCGAAATATTTGAAAGTAATTTAAATGTGTTGTGTAAGATAAACGTAAATAATTTAAATGTTGTGTAAGGTAAACGTAATACTTTACACAATACACAATACATTTATATATTTACTGTACTATTATATTATCATGTATATAGCAGCGCCAAATTTTTTGCAATATTTTTTTATTTAATTAAAATTTTTATGAACTTAATATTAAACATAATATTTTATGCTGTATACATGTGTACATACACAACTATTCAAAGATTTATTCCTACTTGGTGCCATTTTTTGACACATCATATCTTTTTAAGTAGATTAAAAATACCTATATATAGACAAATAGTACAGTAAATATATATATGTATATATACAAATAGTTTTGTAATGAGGTCCGTTTTTGTGCGTACACTTGGCGCCTTTTTTTACCCTTTTTAAAAAAGGTAATTTTGTACTGATATCACGCATTTTGTAGTATTATTCATAATTTTATCTCGTATTCTGCGCGTACATTTGGCACCTTTTTTTTACCTTTTTTTGAAAAGGTAATTTTGTACTGATATCACGCATTTTGTAGTATTATTTATATTATTTTAAACTATAAAAGAATATATTACTTATTAACAATTTTTTCTAAAAGTAAAATATAAATATCTTTAGCGCCTCTAGGCTTTTTTCTAACCTGCGCATCATTATTTTCAATCCAAACGCTAGATGTTCCTCCTCTACACATATTTGTAAAATGACCTTTTTTAATACATTTACCGTAGTGAAATGTAGCACTCATAACTTTATACAATTGTCTAGCTATTGATATTTTACTTATAGGGACAGAACATAAACTAAAATAATAATAATAATAATAATGAAGAATTTTAATAAAGTTTGAGTTGTCTTATTAAGAATAAAATGTAATAACCTTGATAATGAAGAATTTTAATAAAGTTAGAGTTGTCAGAAATCAAAATCCTATCAGAGTGATTACGTCATAGAGATTAATTATGAAAAATACCTATATATAAACAAATAGTCAAAGAAAAATATTGTTGCGCCCGCGTCCGGTCACCCGGTACGCAGTGAAGATGCGTACAGGAGGACGTTTCTCGTTCGACGCCTGTTTACGCGTTGCCAGGCGCGTTGTTGTGGACGAGCTGTCAAACCATTACGACGCGCGATTTATTGAACGCATGCAGAGCCACACTGTGGTGGAAAACCAAAACGTACATTTCCGCACCCCTACCTCATCACTCCGCTCACCACCAATGTCGATGACGACGTTTCTTAAATGAAAATTTTCAGATCTCAACTTTGCATCGCAATATCTCAGCTTATAGGACACGTAGCCAAAAAATAAAAACAGTTTTATTATGAAAATCGAACCCAAGCTATCGATTGAGTCTACTTAGAAGTCGATCGGTTCAGCGGTTGTCGAGATCCGATAATCTGAGGGTCTTGCAACTCTCCGACTCGCGTAAATATACACGGCCGGTCTCGCTGCGCTACATTTGGCACCGAGACACTACCGTGTGTAAGCACCAAGGAAATCACGTTTATAAGCGCGCACTCACCTGTATATATAACAAGAGAATAAGTGTCGATAATTGTATCGGTGACTGTATCGCAGGATTAAGTAGCGAATTAAGCGTATAGCACCCTCTATTATAATGTGCGAAAACGAATAGAGCAGGCTAGAGAAGCAATGATTCAGCAGTTAGCGAAGGACCGTCTAGCTGAGCAAGAGTAGTTGCGAATTAGCAAGGGACCGACTAATATCGTAGAGATTCGAGTGAGCGAGTTAACGAAGGATTGTTTAACGTCGCGCAAAAGTACGGACAATTGAGTGAACGGATTGACGAAGAATTGTTAAACTAAATTCACTTATGTAGTGTCGCTTCAAAGTTATTAGTCACCTTGAGAAATGGCTTCGAGTACGTTGAAGACGTATTATGTATAATCTCGTTACCTTAGGTTTATATAATAAACCGTATATTCCTTTACTAAAAGACTTTTGCCACCTAATAAATCTTTTCTGCAAGCAAATGTATAATGATATCGAATAGCTCCGATACAGTGCTCTTTCTCCTACAGTGTATTTACTCTCAGAAGTGGGATTCGCACCGATAAATAAACCGAACAATTTGTGTGAGAACTAACTGTGTCTGTAAAAGGGAAAATAGAGCTGCACAGAAGGAAGAATCGACTCAGCCAAGAACAGGAGCGTGAAACCAGGGATAAAGTACAAATAATTTTCGTCACCCGTTAGCTCGAAGATTCCCGATCATTGCAAAACCGCTGACTCACCGAATTTTGAAACTCTAGATATTCAGCGCCATCTAATTTGATCAATATGGACCGGGCACGATTGGAAGAATTGTCGATAAATGAGCTGCGGGCTCTCGCGTCGCGTTTAAAACTCGATACCAGGGGAACGCGTACAAATATTCTTGAGTCAATAATAAATTGTTATGAGCGAACGGGATGGCCGGAGCAACTATTGGAAACGTCTCGACCGGATCGTACGCCGGAATCAGTGAATAATGATCCCCCTATAATACCGGGTGTCAGTGAACCACAGAGAATAAGTCATGAAGTGAGCGGAGCACCGATGCGTCTTACGACACCGACAATGGGTGATATTAATACCGTGCCTAATATACAATATATTGTGGAAGCTGTCGTGCAAGCATTAAGACAATCATCAATGTCACCGAGTACAGATCCCCCACCTACAAATACAAATGATCTATCAGAACTGCCGCGTAACGGCAATGCCTCTTCCCAGGTTTGGCATCGGGTGCCGAAAAATTAATTCCCACTTTTTCTGGAAAAGAAGAAGAGAACGTTCTTAAATGGCTGGAGCGAATCGCTAATATTGCACGAACCTATCAATTTAGTGATGATGTCGTGTTGTTGGCTGCTGTTAGTCAATTAAAGGACCGTGCATCTAGTTGGTATAATCGTCAGCCGCTTGAGTCAGTGTCGACATGGGAAGAATTTAAATTCCAGTTGAGACGATATTTCGAACGGAAGGAATCGTATACAGCCACATTAGCACGAATTAGCTCTCGTATATGGAAATCGCATACTGAAAAATTTATAGAGTACGCCGAAGCAAAATTAAATTTAATGCAATTACTAACTCTTACCGAAAAAGAAAAGATAGAGCTATTGGCGGATGGAGTTAAAGATTTTCATCTCCGAAGACTTGTATTAAATACATGGATCGATAATGTCCCTGACTTTATTGATCACGTACGTAGAATTACGGAAGACAACACTATCGTTCGAACAGGAGGGATATCCAAGTACCAGACGAAGAAGACTGGTGAGAAGACGAGTCCTAACACCGAAAAGACATGCTTCAACTGCAAAAAATCAGGTCATTTATCAAAGGATTGTCGATTTGCACAAGCCACGTGTTTCAAGTGCGGTCAAACCGGACATCTGGCCAATGCTTGTCCTAAGAGAGAAGGCAATCGCAGCTCGTACTTAAATCATCTTGACGATCAGAAGGCATCTACACCTGCGCAGCCGTCCCCCGATACATCTGTGGAAGAAATTTTGCAAATCGGAGCTAGCGAAGCAAGGTCATGTATCTATATTCGTAAAGTAAACAATAATAAAATACCGATTTGCGCTCTAGTGGATACCGGAAGTCCAGTCAATTTGCTTAAAAAATCGATATACGAGAAACTGTTCAACACTAGTGAATTGCTCAAGGTTAAGAAAGATATTTCTTATAAAGGAATAAATGAATCCCCGGTGTCAATATATGGTAAAATTTACGATCAAATCTTGTTGGAAAACGTCGAAGAACCTTGGTTTGATATAACATTCCTAGTTGTCGATGATAAGACTATGCGGTATGATGTCATTATTGGTCGAGAGTTTATTAACAACTCTAACTTGAAATTAACTTACTATAATGGTCGTTTTATTTTCGAATATGTAAATAATTTTGAAAAGATAGCTCAGGATATTTTATCTATAAATGTTATCGAGGTTAAAGAAAAATGCGATGCAATAACGAATAACTTAGATAAAGACTTAGATATTAAAAGTCGACATAATTTATTAAATACTTTTAAAGAAGTAGATGATTTGAAAGTTGAATGCGTCGAAGATAATTATAGCGTTCAAGTTTATTTAAAAGATACTTCTCTGTTTAGGTATGCGCCTAGACGAATGTCTAGCACAGAAAAATGCGAACTCCAAAGTATTACTGATGATTTATTACAACGAGGCATAGTTCAGCCTAGTAGATCACCGTATTGTTCCCGAGTCGTGTTGGTGACGCGAAGGAACGGAAAGAAAAGAATGTGTGTTGATTTGAGGCCACTTAACCAAAGAATACATCCACAAAAATATCCTTTCCCAATTGTAGAAGATCAATTAGATAAATTATGCGGTAAACAAATCTTTACTAAATTGGATTTAAAAGATGGGTTCCATCAGATTGCTATACATCCAGAACACACCAAATATTTCTCTTTCGCTACGCCGTCAGGACAATATGAATTCGTTAAAATGCCTTTTGGATATTCCGAGGCACCAGCCGAATTTCAGAAAAGAGTTCTCCAAATTTTTGATCCACTGATACGTTCGAATAAAATTTTGATATACATTGATGACATATTAATACCTACCGTTACGGTTGGGGAAAATTTAATGATTTTGAAAGAAGTACTAATTTATTTAAAAAAATTTAGATTACAATTGAATTTAGAAAAATGTACCTTTTTAAGAAAAGAGATCGAGTACTTGGGATATCTAATTACGGCAAAGGGCATTACAATGTGTAAACGCCACATTGAAGCCATTCTATTCTTTCCACAGCCAAAAAATGTAAAAGAATTGCAAAGCTTTCTAGGTTTAACTAATTACTTTCGAAAGTTTATTAAGGATTACGCTCTTAAGGTTAGACCTTTGCAAATGCTGATTAAGAAAGACGTTAAATTTATCTTCGATGAAGACTGCGAACAAGCATTTAAATGCCTGAAGAAGGAATTAACTACGTCGCCGGTATTATGTATATATAGCCCTACAGCGGAAACGGAACTTCATACGGACGCAAGCAGTCACGGATTCGGCGCAATTTTACTACAGAAGCAAGCTAATAATTGTATGGCTCCAATTGCTTATTTTAGTCGAGCCACTATTGACGCCGAAAAAAACTACCATAGTTACGAATTAGAGACACTGGCTATTGTAAAAGCAGTCGAACGGTTCCATGTTTATTTACAGGGTATAAGCTTTCGAATAGTAACCGACTGTAATTCTTTGGTACTAGCAATGAAAAAAATAAACATCAATCCTAGAATCGCTCGATGGAGTTTAGTACTTCAAAATTATAAATTTGAATTAGTGCATAGAGCTTCGGGAAAAATGATCCACGTTGACTGCCTTAGTCGTAATATTATGTCAATAAATATGATGTCAATCGAGGACGAATTAATGTACAAGCAGCTAGCGGATCCGAAAATTAAAGAGCTAGCTGAAGACTTGGAAACTAAAGATCATAAATATTTTATATTAACTGAAGGTCTTGTTTTTCGTAAATATGGAGAAAAAAATTTATTTGTTGTTCCCGAAAACATGACTAATAACATTATACGAATTTATCATGACGAAATGGGACACGTCGGTATAGATAAAACCGTACACGGTATACTGAGTCACTATTGGTTTTCATGTCTAAAGCTACGAGTGAAACAATATATCGAAAACTGCGTTAAATGTATAAGTTTTTCGTTAAGCGGAGGAAAACCCGAAGGAGAACTAGAAATTTACGAAAAAATAGCATTGCCTCTTCATACTCTACATCTTGATCATTTTGGGCCATTAGAGGCTACCGCCGATAAATTCAAATATATTTTAGTTATCGTTGATGCATTCACAAAATTTACTTGGTTATTTTCTACAAAATCCACCACTACAGAAGAAGTTACGAAATGTCTAAATATTCTTTTTGATTTATTCGGATTTCCGGAACGAATTATCAGCGATCGCGGAACAGCTTTTTCCTCCAAAAATTTCGCTCAATTTTTGAATGAAAAGAAAATAAAACACGTGATGTGTGCCGTAGCTTCCCCGTGGGCGAATGGTCAGGTCGAAAGGGTTAATCGTTTTCTCAAGTCGACTTTGTCTAAAATAACTGATAACCCTACCGATTGGAAAAAGGCATTAGGTAAGGTACAGTTTGTAATTAACAATACGTTGCATAAGTCTATCAACACTACGCCGAGCAAGATATTATTAGGATATGATCAACGTCAAAATGCCGATAATGAATTAAAAGAATATATCGATCGACTAGTACAATTAGATATAGATATAGAACGAGAAAGAATAAACTTACGTGATTCAGCTCAAATTGTAAACCGTGCAATGCAAGAGTATAACAAAATGCGTTATGATGCGAAACATAAGAAACCTACACCGTATAAAGAAGGAGATCTTGTGTTAGTTAGAATTTTGCAACACAAACCGGGTGTAAATAAAAAGTTGTTACCGAAATATAGAGGTCCTTATCGGATCAAAGCTGTCCTTAAAAGGAATAGATTTGTTGTTACCGACATTCCTGGATACAATCTTACACAAAAGCCAATGAATACTATTCTTTCGTCAGATAAATTGAAACCGTGGATCAAAGTAAACGAGAATAGCCCTACCGACGGAAATCAAAGCGCATAGTTTCTGCGAGTTTAAAAAATTAGGTTAAGATTAAATTAAGTTAGATTAAGTTGAATTAAGTCCGATTGTTTAGTTGTTGTTATGTAAAGTCTTTCAGACATTAATGTACTTGAGCATGAATTCTTATTTTGTTTTATATTCAATCAATAATTTCAATATGCTATAGTTCTGAATTTTTGTTTTTTTTGTGTGTGTGTGTGAGTCATAGTTCGAGGACGAACTAACGGGTCAGAATGGCCGAAAACTGTAAGCACCAAGGAAATCACGTTTATAAGCGCGCACTCACCTGTATATATAACAAGAGAATAAGTGTCGATAATTGTATCGGTGACTGTATCGCAGGATTAAGTAGCGAATTAAGCGTATAGCACCCTCTATTATAATGTGCGAAAACGAATAGAGCAGGCTAGAGAAGCAATGATTCAGCAGTTAGCGAAGGACCGTCTAGCTGAGCAAGAGTAGTTGCGAATTAGCAAGGGACCGACTAATATCGTAGAGATTCGAGTGAGCGAGTTAACGAAGGATTGTTTAACGTCGCGCAAAAGTACGGACAATTGAGTGAACGGATTGACGAAGAATTGTTAAACTAAATTCACTTATGTAGTGTCGCTTCAAAGTTATTAGTCACCTTGAGAAATGGCTTCGAGTACGTTGAAGACGTATTATGTATAATCTCGTTACCTTAGGTTTATATAATAAACCGTATATTCCTTTACTAAAAGACTTTTGCCACCTAATAAATCTTTTCTGCAAGCAAATGTATAATGATATCGAATAGCTCCGATACAGTGCTCTTTCTCCTACACGTGTCTCTTGATACTATTTATTTATTTACTTATTATTTATACTGTCATCTGTTTTAACTTTTAACACAATTATACCCCATCTATGTATACATAATCTAACACATTTACAAATTTATATATTTCTATACCTTTAAACATATTGACACGTTGAACTATGTATTTATTTATTTTTGTCTGGTTTAAATTTGTCCGGGACTCAGAGAACGGTAGAAATTGTTTCTACTTAGTCCCATTTGTATCATAAGTCTCGAACGTTTTCTACACTTGACGGACTTCTTTGCTCTATTGTTTTATATATGGACTTCATTTGTCACACAGCCTTTGTAAGTTGTAAATTAGGATATTAGAAAATTGTAACGTGATCAAATAACTCCATTCCTTAGTATGTAACATTTATACATTATTACTTCATACATCATTATTTATACATTTTATATCATTAATTCAGCGATACCACTATAAATTCGGAGTGCAAGCGTATTTCAATCCAAATTTTATGCTCGTTCGCGCTCGGTGAGCAGCGTTTCTAATTGGCGCTGCCATTATTTGCGTATAAGTCACGTGCACCAATCACGCGGAACCCTCAGTTGGCCGGTCTCTAGTAAAGGATCTCTAGGTCCTGGAATTTATACAGATAAAATTGATATCCATGTATATTATACAGATGGTTTTGTATTCGCGTGCGCGCGAGCGTGTGTGTGAGACTTTGTGTTTCGAACTTATTTCCATTTAACTTATGACAGCACGTGATGTTGATTACAACCTGAAAAGGCCAACTAGTAGGTCCGAATTTATAGTCGTTTCTCAAATCTTGAGACGTAAGAATTTCTCAAATCTCAAGTTGTTTCTTTACATTGTGAGAGCTGATCTTGTCTACTTTATAATCTATGGTTCAAGAGACAAAAGGAAGAGTACATAAGATTTTATGTGTCCTTCCCACGGACTAAGGAATAGAGCATATATGTAATACTACTATATTGCCAACACTGCTGAAAAGCTGACGAAATCATCACGGGACAGACATATATCAACCTCTCACTCCCACAATTCGTGTACTTTGACGCAAATGCGCGTGCTCGCGTTGAGCCAGCTTAACCCTAATAAAATTGTGTAATTCTTGATACTTCTGTCAAAGTATAGAATACTGTGATTTTATTACTTTTATTTGTTATAAAAAGTTATAAAAAGTGATAAAAAAATAATAATAATGGTGCGATCGTGCTACAAGTGTAAAAGTAAAAGGCAAACAGGGCAAGCTAAAAATATTTCTTTGCACAAGTAAATTTAATAATGAGACAATAATGAGATTAAGTATACACGATCGTTCACACACAATAATTAAATTATTATTTTTAGATTTCCAAAGAAAGCAGAAATACGAAAAAAATTGATTAAAGTTTGCGGATTGCAAGAAACAGATGATGTATCTCGTTTTTTTTTATTTATACATTTTTTCTTATCATAATATTAATTCAATAAGTCGTATTATATAATAAACGCAACTTTTTTATATTACTTTCTGCCTTTACATATGCCTGTACGCATAGTTAGTAGACGCATGCGTTCAACGTTGAACGTTTGCGCATGTACAGTTCATGTACTTTGACACACATGCGCATGCGTACCGTATTTTCTATCTCGCTCCCTCAACGCTCATGCCGCTTATTGGGAAGATACGTGACTAGCAATATAGTAGTATTACATATATGGAATAGAGGGACCGAGTCTAAAGTCCTAGTTTAGGCGAGAGGGGATGGTAACTCAAGCGTGCGGGGGGGATTGCTTTCCGCCATATTGATGTAGCAATTCTCACACAGAGATCCTGTGTCTGTGACATGGTTACACTCGTGTAGTGGTGCTATGAGACATAACGAGTGACAAGCGTAAAGAGGTTAGGCGGTGATTTTATGTTTTATTATTGTTGTACTATAAATTTTATAAAAAATGGTTAGATGTATAGTACCAGGCTGCTCCATGACAAATGAAAAAAATGAAAGGAAAAACGAACTTCAAAAAAAATTAGAGCAAAATTTAAAAATTAGTTTACATAGGTAAGAAGTTCATCTTATTATTTAGATTAGGTTCCAAAACGTTCTTTTCAAGAAAAAGAATAATACTATGAACTAGTTTATGTGTGTGTAACTAGTAAATGTAAAAAAAATATTTTTTTTTAAATTTTGTTTTATTTATTTTGAAACTTTATTATAATGTGTTTAGTTTTTACATTTTAGTAGACATTTTATTTTTCCGTTTTTGACATTTTTTATAAAATAAATACTTTAACTTTTATTACTCTGAGACTCTGCATACAATAGACAAAATATTAGAAATAGCAATAAATATTTAATATTGAAAAGAGAAATTATTTTACATCTAACAAGAGAATAAAATATATTAATTAGTTCCAATTCTTATTTCTTAATTCACACATTAATTTATTCTATTCTTTTTATTTTTAAAATAAATAATTCCAATTTCTTATTTATAATATTTAATAATTATTCTATAACTATTTCTATTTTGTTTATTGTGCGCAGGATCTGACTTTCATTTCTCACACGTACGCAAATAGTGAGTTCTATGTGTGGTGATTACTAAACGAATATGGCGGCCCCCCCCCCCCCGCAAACGTGCCTCACCGGTACAGCTTGTGCTCCGTCCCTCTATTCCTTAGTCCGTGGCCCTTCCTTTTCTGTCTTAAACCATAGATTATAAAGTAGACAAGATCAGCTCTCACAATGTAAAGAAACAACTTGAGATTTGAGAAATTCTTACGTCTCAAGATTTGAGAAACGACTATAAATTCGGACTGTAATCTAGGATTATACAGTTAAAGAGCATAACAATTTGTACATATAAACAGAAGCTCTGCCCCTACCAATAACAACTTTGGTACATGTACTAAACACCAAAAATCACCTATAATTATGTGATTATAGCACTTGTGTGTGTGTTTTCCCTTAAAGTCATCTATACATATAAAATTTATTATTGTTATATTCCGTTCTTTATTACAAAATATCACTTTTAATTTTGGTGTTATATTATGTTATATTATGTATATTATGTTTAACACACCATATATTAATTGACGTGGGCAATGTATATTTCCAGACTTTTTGAGATGACACTAAAAAAAATATTTCTCTCTTCCTGGTCCTCATCTGGACACGTATTTCTAATCCAGAAACTGTAGCAATTGCCGGTCCATATCTATAAGGTCTATGTGATGTGTTTTGTAAGAATCTTATTAAATTTGTGCAATTGTAATCTTAAATTTCGTTGTAATAAAAGCAGTGCAAACATCGAGTTCGTTTCTTTATCCGATAAATCCATTCATCGTGCAATTTTTTTCTCTATCGTGCCCAATATCCGCTGCATAAAAGTCCAAGCTCGCACGTTCATAGGTTATGTACAACCCGTATACTGTATACGTAGTTATGCACGCGGCATATTTTATTTTTGCTCCCTTTTTTTCGCTTCTTCCCTCCCTTTCTCCCTCCTTCCCTCCCTCTTCCTCCCTTCTTTCTTTTCCCTCCCTTCCTCCTCTCCCCCTCTCTCTCCCCTCGCGAGCGAGCAAGCGAGCACTCGCACCAGAGAAACCGAAACATGATAAAATTACCGAAGGGAACGGAATTTAATTCACGAGCATGCGCTATATCTATGGGAAGAATTATCGGTGGGGTTGCAGTCTCCATCACCCCCATCTAGTTGTTCACTACTGCTGCGTAGTATTATTGATTAGAGTCTTCTTCATTCTCACGAAATGGGAACTAAAATATATCACTACAGGGCACAACAAATGGCACTGGTTCCCTGCTGTGCATACAAAAATTCATGCTATGTAATTACGGTTTCGGAATGCTTGCAAAAATATTTCGCATTTAATTTCGTGAATTTTGTCGATTGCCAAAAAAATGATATAGAAATGATAATTTATGAAACATCAAAAATTTATGCGGTAGCCGAACACAATATAATTAATATACCATTGCAATAGCGATCGAATCAGAAAAACAGAATCAATGTAGATATTATTTCAGAATTTTTACGAACAAGGTGATATATACTGAAATAAATAAATGATATGACTAAAAATATCATTTCGTCCATTTCATGCTTTACAAATTTTTCAATATGTTGTCTTTTCCGTACATCGAACTTATGAAATTCAGGCAGAAGCTTACGTCAGTGCGGAACGATGCAATCTATATATACTTTTGTTTTTATTTCGTGGTAAGAAAACCCATGTTGCGTATCGCAGTATAAATTTCTAAAGTACATGTCGTTTATCTTTTGCACACTATACATATGTGCAATAGCACATGTTTTTGTAATCGGGCAGTTCACAAAGCAGTTTATTAACTGTTTTCATCGTCCTGCATATCAGATCGCGGAAATATAAGATACATATAAATTGTGTACTCTCAATTAGAAGCTAATCAACGAAAAAGTAAGATTGTTATTCATTTAACAGTAATGAAGGTTCATCCGATTAATGAAATGCGTGATCATTGAAAAGAAGAGAAAAAAATAGAATCCCGCGGTTTCTTAATTAGATAGATTATATGTAGAGAGTACTTCAAACTCACAAAAGAGCGGTTAGTGAAAGGAAGAACTCCGATTAGGAAACTCCGATGAAGGAAAGTTTGTTGATACTCTTCACGAAGAATGAAGATGAAAACTATGATAATTTATTTTGTAGAACGGAGTAAAATCTGCGGAGGCGTGGTTAATCGGATAATTATAGCTTCTCAACGATTTATCGAGACACTAGGATCGTTGTATAAGAATGCTTGCAATTACAAGGCCATTGATTAAATCGACTAGAACGAGAAAAAGTGAGGGAGGGTGGGGAGAAGTGATTATATCGAGGAGTGATGAAGCCGAGCTCGAAGAAACAGAAGCAGAGCAGGAGCGAGAGAGCGGACGAGCAGGCAAGAAAAGGGGAGGGATAGATCAGTGAGTCAGCGATGACGATTGGCGTCCACTGCGTGCGCCGTGCAGCAGCCCAGACTGAACCCAGCTGTTTCTCGATCCCCTAACCTACGTCAGTTTATTTCAACTACTCCAACACTCTCGTCTCGTACAGTGGTCGCTCCGCTATTCATACGTTCCCAAGAGCCAACGTAGGGCAATCTCGTTGACGGCGAAGAGTTTCTGGAACTTCTTCGCGCTCAAGTTTTCACCTTGTTTTGTGCGTCGACGATGGATCGTCCTGTGATGGAAGAAATCGTTTCATTTGTGATCCAGACAATGTTACAGTTAATCACCACGCCGCGGTCCATTCCCGATGTCTAGTCGTTTCGATGCATCTGACGAGAACAAGTTGAAGCGAGATACGATACATGGTCGGTCAATTGTGAATATGTTCGCCAAAAGAACAATCGCCCAAGTATCAGTGACGTTCCTTGGTCGGAACTGTTGGTTTCCTTTGTACGCGTTTCCGTCTCTTCTGGGTCACAAAATCTTCGAGCTGAGCCATCAATTTTCCTTTAATAGCTCTCTGCCACACATTATCAGTACGTATGTATTTGCATACGTCTTCAGTTGTCGACACTTGCGCGTTTTTTGATGGTATGATATTTTGTTCGTGGTGTGCTGTTAATTAACTATTGTTCACTAATTAAATTTATGGTTATTTATAAAATTGTTCAGATTTGATTTTTTGTATTCAATGCTAAACATTGCAAACTGGAGTTAATTTATTTAGAACTATTTATTTAGCAATAAACTTGAATGATGTGTATTTCAATAGTTGAAATTATTAGTACCGTTTAACAATTATCTATCGATATCTGACTTGCAAATTCTGCATGGAAAATAGAAATGAAATTTATCATTAACATGTACTTTTTTCTGTAATGTTTTCCGCATGTTTTCCGTTTCTTTTAGGGTGAATCAATGAGTAATACTGTTCATTGCTTCGCGAAGAGCAAACGATTGAGACAGAGAATCGATTGATGCATTTCCGATTAAGATAGCGCAAACGTGTTCCGTTAATTGGAAGCAAAAAGAGGATGTATACGGGAATATATCGTCAGTTTATTCGCGATTCCAGGTCTGATTTTGGTAGTTATCCGCATATCAAAGGGAACGCGAGGGAACTGAGCACGACACGCACGTGTCGCACAGTCGCAATGGTTCAGCACTACGAGTTTACGAAACGCGCGACGCGTGTAGGTCGCACGAGCGGGCAAGTTGCATATAACTATAAATGGCAACGGTAAGACGTTGACACACACGATGTATCACAGGGATGAGATGGGAAGGGAAGTCAAAATCTTTCACGTTGTCATCGTTTTAAACGGAACGTTTTGAACTTCACGATTAGAAATGTCTGCACGAGGAATGCAGGTCTTCCTCGTCATCTTTATCGAAATCTCGGAAACGCGTGCAGTATCTTGGTTCCAGAAAAGAAAAATCGGATAAAATCTCTTCATTTCTCGTGAATATGCTTTTATGTCAGCTGAATGTGTGCTATTTATTGTTACCGAGATTGAATGTTGTCCGTGGAATATATGCCAATTTCTAGAGAGAAGAGAGCAAGCAATTATGAAATTATGAAAAGTACATGTTGAAATAATTCAAAATAATATTTATTACATGTTTTTACTACATGTCGCGATCATTGCATACATACGCGCGTTCTGTGAAGAAATTGAATTAAAAATTATGAAAGGATTCCACGAAATTCTATTATAGATTTTAACTGCAACGTAACAATGATTAATCACACTGAACATTTTGATATATATCTGCTGAATCAAATTGATAAATTATTATGGTGAATAAGATGAAAATCTCTATTGCAAATCTGAATTGCACATGTTGTAATATCCATAAACGTAATTATAATAATTATAATAATGTTTTTGAAAACGATGGCATCACGTGAGTGACATTTTTCATACAGACCCCATGATTTTTGAGTTTTATTAATTGTCGCGTGATATCATCTCTCCAGAGACAAAAAGAAGATACGGCCAGATGCGACGAGTGAACGAGACGCGATACACTTGATTAGAACGCGCGACTAATTGTACTTGCAGAAACTCGCACAACGCATCGAAGGGTGAAAACGGGAGGAGGATGCGCCGTGTCGAGAATACTCTTGGACCGCGGTGGCGGTGGTGGTAGCTGAAATGCCAGAGGGACATTTTGAAAATCTTTGGTTCAGCGCATGCGTCCCAGTTCTCTCGACATCCGATGTTAGATTCACGACGGAGCCGCTGTCGTGTCTAAGTCATTGTCGTTAGAAGAAACAGTTTACACGGTGTGTGTTAGATTCGGGTGGAATTACTTTCCGAGATCGTCATGAATCAATGAATCTGGTGCCAATCGGATTGACGAGTAATCAATGATAATTAGTGCGTTGTCATCAGTTATCTTACGGGACAAACAACCGTTCGCTCTCATCTCGATAGGATCGATAGCGAGAGAGATCTTTCCGAAGGAGAGAGAAAGAAAAGAGTGTTACTTGTCGAGAGAGATAGAAAAGAAAAGAGAGAGAGAGAGTGTGTGTGTGTGTGTGTGTGTGTGCACGCGTGTGTTATGTTCAATTAATTTTTCAATGTTTCACGTCGAGACGCACGATCCCTAAACGAAGGATCTGTTCCGTGAGACTGAATTCGAGACGCGACGAGAGATGCCGGTCGAAAATCGTGAACAGCTGTCGAGAGGTCGAGACGCAGGAGAAGAAGAAAGAGGAGGCGATAGCGGCGATAGCGGCGATAGCGGTGGAAGTGCTCTAGGACGCAGAGAGTCGTCGAGAGGTGGCGGCGGCGAGCCGGATCTTTGTAACCGTGGTGAACTGATAATTTCGTTTCCACGCACCAGCGAGTTTGCATATGCTTCGCAAAATCAGAAGATCGTCAAAACGGAGAAAAATCGACAGAAACTGATTATGAATAGCCGTAACACTATCGCCGCTGCTATTGATGTCCTCGACAAAGAGCGAAGAATCGGCATACGAAAGACGCTGCAGAATCAATGCTCTATGTCACACAGACAAGACGTACGTTTATAATAACGACAATAATATAAGCAATAGAATAGAAATCAATCAATATAAATAATATTTATATTATATATCATTTATATTATATAATATTATATAATGTTATATGATATTTATAATACTATATAATATTATAAATATCATATAATACTCAGAAATTTTATTATTCTGGAGCTAATAATATTTGAAGATAGAAAATCTCTTTTTTGTTTTGATTTTTAACTTTCTCGATTTTAACCCGAAATCTAACTATAAAGGGTCGAAGGATCTAATATAATATTGTTTCTAAATTGGCTTAATATTTTCATGTAAATTATCCATTAATCATGTTTATATCTTTCTGAAATTTACAGAAAATATTAAGCCGATTTAGAGACAATGAGTCTGTTCTTTTTAGCTGCACTGCTGAACTGGTGCAATAAGTTAGAGTGAAAAAATATATATTTGTCTCATTCTAACTTATTGCACTAGTTCAGCAGTGCAGCTAAAAAGAACAGACTCACTATTCGTCCAAAGGCTAACCTCGTCAAAAAGCTAACCCTCTGAGGTACGTTCCAAAATCTTACCCGGGTGCACTATAATACTAGAAGTACTATAGCATACGTGACATATACTATAACAACTTTTAGTGTTATGTTACCCGGGTAAGGTTTTGGAACGTACCCTTGAAGGTTAAGGGGATTATTCTCTCCCCACAGTAGTTGAAACTTCGATGCTCGCACTTACTTGAGCTCTCCAGACATTTGAGTAAAAGGGTAATTCGAACAAACATGGATTTGCTTGAAGATGCATTGCGACACTTCTCGAAACACCGATTGGAAATTTACTTTCGTTGTTTTCGCATTTATTGATCGTCACATTCTGTTTTTTACTTATTTTTCAATACTGAATTCTCTAAATCACTTTCTGAAAATGTTCACTCACCAATTTTTTCGAATATGTATCTCACCAAAAATTATTTTATTACTATATGTATACATTAGGGTGGTTCTTATTTATACTACATCGAAAATTAAAAAAAAATTTTTTTTGTCTCACCCCTTAAAATGGTTCCATTTTATGAAAAAATAATTCCTATAAAAGTTTATTTCAATCGGATAACGAGAAAGAGTGCCGAAGAGCGTCTAAATGTTCTAAAATAAGGAGTTAATTCCTATTTTAGAACATTTAGACGCTCTTCGGCACTCTTTCCCGTTATCCGATTGAAATAAACTTTTATAGAAATTATTTTTTCATAAAATGGGATCATTTTAAGGAGGGAGACAAAAAAAATATTTTTTAAATTTTCGATGTAGTATAAATAAGAACCACCTAGTATACATAAATTTTATTACATACGTATACTAAAAGTAAGTCTATAATCCCTTTCGTAAGCTGTCTTAGCATATAATGTTCACATTTTGGACATGAATAATCTTGAATAAAAATTTCATATAAATTTTTCAACAAGTAAAATATATTTTTTTCGGAAACGTTAGTAATTTATGATCAATGTCATCTTCTTTGTCACTCGATTTCTCACGATTAAGGTTTATAATCGAGACAAGAAGAAACAACGCGGTCACGACTGCGTCTGCGTAATACTTGTCGTAATTATCGAACGGGATACTTATTTAACGCGGTCTTAGATAACGTTGACGACAACAAAAAAAACATCGAGAATGAAGATGTCCGTATGGTGTTTGCACACAGTTAATGAGCGTACACAAATCGTTCGTGACTAAAATATACTTCCTCACTTGACCGTGTCAGAAATGGAATTCGTGGCCCACAGAACTGCTTTTTGTGCATCGTCTGTTCCAAACAGTAATTATCTCATTATCTCTTAAGAACAAAATTAAATTAAAAATATATATATGTTTAATGATTTATCTTGAATTATTATCTTTCCCTCGAAAATTATAGACTCTTTACGGATAATTCTCGCGATTTGCAATTGATAATGATATAATACTATTATGGATATCTTTAATAATGATACACTTGGATAAACTTTCGAAAAACTCCCATGCCTTATTTATGTATTCTTCGGTGGAAATATTTTGAATAATTCTAAAATAAATATCCTTAAATGGATTTTTATTGACAAAAACTTAAAATCATGCAATATCTAAAAAAAAGTTAGAAACCCATGTGTACCTGATGGAAGTAGTTTTGCCCTGAAATGATGGGGTAGGAGTACCAACCAAACCAAAAAGTTGCAAATCTATATAGTACTATATAACAAGAAAAGTAGTTTAGCCCCGAAAAAAGAGAGAGTAAGGAGTTGATTTCGCTTCACGTGGAAAGTTTGGAAATGCTACATATGATTTTATTTAAACATTTTATAGTTTTATCTTTTTATCGGTAAAAATCAATTTAAAAATATTATATTTATTTTGAAATCACTCAAAACATTTTCAAGAATACATAAATAAGACGTGGAAGCTTTTTGAAAATTCATCCATATATATTTTACATGAAGACACAATAATAATGATAATAACTTTAGGTTGAATGGAATAATATACAAACATTATCGTAAAAGCAACTATCTGTTTCGCGATTGTAATTGAGTGAGTCATTTTACCAATTACAACATTAAACTCGGTCCTTTTCATGTATTAACCACATCATTTCACAACAATGCGCGATTCAGTAAACCAAATTCCACTTACCTGTGCCATTCGAAAACATTTACGATAAGTAAATCGAGATGATTAAGTAACTTGTTTTGCTATGCATCAATTATCTTTCGGATCGACGATCAAGTTTGTGAGAGAAAGGAAACGGACGATGTCGTTGTGAAAACTATAAGTAAATTCTTGTTTTGTCCTATTAGTTTCTGTTTTTGTGATTTAGCATTTGATCGTATCGCATGATTGTCTAGATTGTGGAGAACAGAGATTATCTTTCCAATGCGCAAAGTGTCGAAAACAGGCGGCAAGCATGGCAAGTGTAACTATCGAGTGACTATCGAGAGTTATAAAATCACCAACTTTTTATGTCCATAATATAATTACTATAGACAGTCTCGTTAGATTAGTTCAGTTATCCTAAGCTATTATCGTTTCGAAAAATCATGCGCAATCTTATCAGATATCTGAACGCTGGAAAAAAATAGCGAAAGTGTCTACCTACGAATAATAATAGAGATGTATTCAGTTTTGATTATTTACGGAATTCAATGCACACTAATTATGCAAAGGGATTCAAAGAATTATTTCGCGTGTGCACGCTTTTTTCGAGCTTTGACCTACACACACAATATACACGCAGTGATAAACCAATCACGGTAAGGAATAGGTGAAGGAGATACTGGGTCTGTTCTTTTCAGCTGCACTGCTGAACTAGTGCATAAGTTAGAGTGAAAAAATATATATATGTCTCATTCTAACTTATTGCACTAGTTCAGCAGTGCAGCTGAAAGAACAGACCCATAGAGTCTTAAATATCAGAACAGCCCACAGATTTCATATATATATATATATATATATATATATTATACATAACGTTAACCAATCAAAACGTGGAGTGCTGTCTACCAACGTTACTTGATGTACAACATTGCTTGAAAATTTAGTACATACATTCTGTGGCCATGTACTTGATGCAAGTTAGCGATCTAGTATGTAGTATATAGATATTTGTAGTTGATACGCGCTAGTCCATTCACACGGTTCAGCGCGACGCGTGCATCTTTCTGTCGTCGGTGAATATATTAGTTAGGTAAAACTACTGTTTAGAGGGACCCACCTCCAACGACCTTGACCTTGACATGTGTTGTCAAGGTTACCCTCCTGAGTGACTTTCAGAAGTTTTCATCGTCGCTCATTGTTATTAATAAAAAAAGCTTGAAATATATACAGGGTGGCCCACATAACTCTTAACAGCTGAATATTTCGGAAACCAAACCCGTGAGAGAAAAATTTTTTAAACAAAAGTTGTTTGGTTTCAAGGGGGCCATAAGATGGTACCATTGGTTTGACCTTGAAGAATTATTTGAAAGTCACATAAAAATTACCTCAATTTTTTTAAATGGCATTCCCTATTTTTTATTACATATTCTTGTAGCTTATCTCGAGAGCTTTCCAAAACACTATAATAAAGTATTTTTTTATTAAGTATTTTCCGAGTTATAAGGGTTGAAATAATTTCTTAATTTTACATAAACTATAAAATATCTCGTAAAATATTCACCTTTTGATGACCTTACCTCAATACTTTTATGCACAGAATGATGAGAGGAATCAATTGGTGTAAAGAAAACACATAGTTGTTGTTAACAAAAAGTATGTAATTGTTAGTTACAAATTGCATATTTTTTATTAAAAACAACTATGTGTTTTCTTTACACCAATTGATTCCTCTCATCATTCTGTGCATAAAAGTATTGAGGTAAGGTCATCAAAAGGTGAATATTTTACGAGATATTTTATAGTTTATGTAAAATTAAGAAATTATTTCAACCCTTATAACTCGGAAAATACTTAATAAAAAAATACTTTATTATAATGTTTTGGAAAGCTCTCGAGATAAGCTACAAGAATATGTAATAAAAAATAGGGAATGCCATTTAAAAAAATTGAGGTAATTTTTATGTGACTTTCAAATAATTCTTCAAGGTCAAACCAATGGTACCATCTTATGGCCCCCTCGAAACCAAACAACTTTTGTTTAAAAAATTTTTCTCTCACGGGTTTGGTTTCCGAAATATTCAGCTGTTAAGAGTTATGTGGGCCACCCTGTATATTGAAATATTATTGAAAAATATATAGCAGTTATTTTGAATATTGAAAGGTATAAACAACTGTGTTTGTAAAGTAGTACATGAACGAAGGAAAGTCATTTAAAGCAGTAAATTATACTTAACAGTCTTTTTGTTAAAAGAAAGAATAATTGATCCACTTCTCTCCCCCAATGCTTCGACCCGAAACGGGCAGAACCTTTTATCCTCTTTTTCACATATCGTGACATCTCCGATTCGGACAGCATATGAGCCTATATGAGCTGCGCGAGGTTTAAAATAAATGATACGTGGTTCGGTGAACCTCGCACAGCCGTCAATTCGATCTATTTCAAATTCTGACTGTTCTCACGGCATGTGGTTCAGCGATGTCGCTTGTTGTGCTTTAAGGTTGGGATTATATGACGTGTAGTTTGGCGAACCTACAAGTGAACTACACCAAGTTTAAAAGCGAAAGAATTCGGAAGGCAAACTTGAAAAAAATGAGCAAGCCGTAAAGCTTACCAAACCACGCACCATAATCCCAATTCGTGACTCGCGTATAGCTCTTTCTCTTCTTATCTCGTGACATCTCTACCGTTCGCACAGCGCTACCACGCGTCATGAAGACGGTCAGAGCTTGAAATACAGATGCGAATTGATGAGCTGCGCGAAGCTCATCGAGCCATGCGTTGTTTATTCCCGCCTTTATGAAAATATTGGGAACTTTAATAAATTTTTTTAGTAATTGTGTAACACGCGCGCACATCATCACACATGTATACATTGATATTGGCGACTGCTCGTCTCTTATATATATATATATATATATATATATATATATATATATATATATATATATTACGATTATATTTTTAGAGCTTTGGATTAAACGTTTTTCACATGTGTTGAAGCATCTCTAACAGTTGATGGAATACAGCGATAAAATATCTTGCCTCCACAAGCAATCATTTCGCGAGCAACGCGCTAATTAACGGCGCGCAGTGTACTGCGTACGATCCTAATGCACGTATTACAGGTTACCACTTCAGGATTTATCACAGACTAATGATAAGTTACAATCGGGAATTCCTCGTTACCTTGATATAACAGAATATATTTATATAGATATATTTATAACACCTTCCCTTGACTTTGACTTTAAGATTGGAAAGTAGCCCAAACGTATGGTGCATTTTAAATATATTCTATAATAACACTCGTATATGCCGAAGAAGCTAAATAACGATTTCGATTATTATTACGCTTGCATGCTTTTATCCAATAGGTAAAGAGAAAATTGCGCACAAAACGATCAGTTGAAATTAATTAATTACAAAATAGAAATAAAGAAAATAACCAAGATAAAAAAGTTTTTTGAAAAGAAACTCCTGACTGCTATTCATGTTAACATTCAAATTTATTTTAAACATTTAAAAAAGTAAAAGAGATTTAAAAATAAAATTATAAATAAAGAAAAATAATCAAGATATTAATTTAAAAATTTTAAAACTTGGAAGTGTTTAAAATAATATTAATCACCAAGTTACAAATTTTTCTTTGTTTCGTGAGAATTACTATTTTATTTTATACTTCTTTAATTTAATAACGGTTATACAGTATATTAGCATTATTTGCAATATTGTAATATTAATATTAAAACAATAATCCACGCTCGATATAAACAAAATCAAATTGCATGAGAAATAAGAAGGCCACTAGAAGCATCAATCGAGCCTAAAGGATGTTATAACAAAAAATATATAAATTAAATCGCTCAAGTTTTATTCAAACTAAAACATATAAAACAAATTGAACGTTTCGACTACACTGAGTCTTCTTCAGCAATAAAAAAATAGTCATAAGGACTGTTAATACGTATAAACGTGTTCGAACCTAAAACGGTTAATATAACTATATGACATATGAATACATGTATGATTAAAAAAATAGACTAATGTAATCGATAGAACAAACAGATATATATATATGAAAATGAACCGCGTAAGCGAGAATATAGAAGTAAAATAAGAATAAATATAACAGTACGCGAACATTACGTAGACATAATCGGTAACATACATAAATATAACATATATATCAATAATATATGGCACGACGCGTGCGCGTAACGGATGACGTGCGATCAAGTGTTAGTGTGTGAAGCATGATGCGCGCGCGTGTAAATATAATTAATTAATTAAAACAAAATTTGGCGTGGTGTCTCCCAAAAATGCTCTCAGCTATTTTTTTAAATGTGTAATTAATTATAATATTTAAATGTATTACTTAGTTATGAAATATTAATGCTACAATATTGCCAATAATGCTAGTAGATGTTTGTATCGTATGTATGAGATTGTATTAAATTAAAGATATAAAACAAAATAATACTTCTTATATATATTATAAAACAAAATATAATATTACAAATATAACAAAATATATAATTCTTACGCAACAGAAAAATTTATAACTTAATAATTAATATTATTTTAAATTTTTCTAAGCTTTTAATCTTTTAATTAATGTAATTATTTACTATAGGGAAGGCAGCTCCTATGACCTTGACCTTGACATATGTTGTCAAGGACATGACCCTGAGTAACTTTCCCTCATAACTTAATCAGCGCTCATCTCTTATTAAAAAGTTATAAACAAAAAAGTTTGTACAATTATAAACCTTGTTTTGAGCCAAAGCAGGGGGTGAGGTGGGGTGGATGTCGGTTTGCATAGAAAGTCGCAAACCTATGTGGAACAGAACAATTATAGATCTCGTTTTTGAACCGGAGTAGGGGGTAGGGGTGGGGTGGATTTTGCCGGATATGCATAATTAGTGGCAAATGTCAGGATTATAATTTGGAACGTGAAACGATCTTTACATAATAAATGTGATTAAAAAAGCCACTCGACATAAGACGAAACCCCCCTCACCCTTCCGTGCTCATGGCCCGAAACGAGATCTATAATTGTTCTGGTCTACATGGGTTTGCAACTTTTTACGCGAGCCGACACCTACCCCACCCCCTGCTCCGGCTCAAAACAAGATCTATAATTGTTTTGTTCCACATGGGTTTGCGACTTTCCACGCGAAGCGACATCCCACCTCCATGCACTATTTCTCCGCTCCACTCCACCCCAATACCTGTAATATTTCCACATACATATTAATTGTTTATACCTTTCAATACTCAAAATAACTGCTATATTTTCTAAACTTTTTTTGTTTAACTTTTTTGTTAACTTTTTAATAAGCGATGAGCGCCGATTAAGAAATATAAGAAAAAGTTGCTCAGGGTCATGTCCTTGACAACATATGTCAAGGTCAACGCCATCGGAGCTGCCTCCCTTATAATAAATAATTACCTAATTAATAATTATTAATTATTAGTTAAATTTAATTCTTAATAATTATTAATTTTTATCTTTTAATTCTAATTTAATTAATATCTTACAATTAACTATTTTTCTTTATTTAAACAATTTTTAACTTTTTTAAATATTTAAGATAAATTGCATGAACAGCACTCGGAATATTCTTTTTAAACAAAATTTTTTATCTTAATTACTTTCTTTGTAATATTTTGTAATTATTTTTTTTGTTATTATTAACTCTTTTATCTTTATTATTTATTTTTTACTATTAACTTTGTTATTAATCTTAATTATTTTTCTTTGTATAATATTTTTTAATTCTATTTTTACTTTTTTAATTTCACGTTTTTAAAAGTTAGATATATTTTAATAGTTCTGCTTGTATATAATCTATTGTATATGCCACAAAAATAATAACATTTTTTTAACCGATCGTATTCTTATATTATTTTCATCAACAGAATAACATGTAAAAATACAAATATCTTAGTATTATGTTAAATATTAATATGTATGAGAGTACGTGTGCGTGATGAGTGGATGCCTATCTATGTATGTATGTGTACACGCGTGTGTGTGTGTATATACAATAAATAAATATTATAATTTACCTGTTAAATTATTATTAGACATTAAATCCTAAACTCTTCATACATTAAAAGTAACATTTTCTATAATTGATATTTATATAATCTGTTCTTATATTTAAGACTGTCTTAAGTATAATTTTAAGATGTTGTAAATCAATCATAGAGCCATACTAAAACATCTTATAACATTATTTAAGAACAAGCTGTTCCTGTAAACACGTTACATTAAGTTAGTGACTGTAAATTTAAACTTGTATGTATATAACTTTAAATTCAATTAATGCACAAAGAAAATCGTAATACAAAATGTCGCAATAGTAAAGCATAACAAAAGCGTAAGATATTTAATTTAAAAAAATAGAAATTTTTAAATAAAAATGCTTATGTCCAAAAAAATTTTTCCGTTTGTTATTAACAGAATAGTTAATATTATATACTCTATACTTGGAGAAGTTTGTGGAAAAAAGTTGAAATCAAAAGATGTGATATCGAAATTAAGCGTTTCGCAAGTAAGAATTCCTCGATGAAACACATATTCCTTCCGTTGTGCTAATCTTAGCAACAGTCAGAAATAAAAACGTTAAAGCTACGATTTATTCGCAAATAAAAATCAAGTCACTTAATTACAAGTGTACTGGATGCATTTAATTGCATCGCATAACGACTTAAGTAATAATGAGTGCTAATTTTCTTCTATTACTACCATTTCTCAAATAGTAGGTGGTTACTAAAAAGAGAGAGAGATATCTCCAATTTATATATTAATATATTAATTTCTTACAGAAATATTGCGACAACATATCAACTATTAATTAATAGTTTTATTATAGAAAAGTCATATTGAGACGAGAGATATTTGCATGAAAATCAATATAAATGAGCATTCTAAATGAGTTAAATCTATATTTGCCTAAAGGAGAATGTCGAAAATATATGGGAATCCCGTGGACAGCGATCATAGTTCCTTACCCATACACTTTAATTTTCTCAATGGATACTTTTCTATACTTAGTGGCCGAAAAAAGATATATAGATGATATGTAGATGATTAAAGTGGTCAAAGTTTCGATACGCGTTTACACCTTCATACACCTCCCCATATCTTTCAAAGGACTTCGTACAAAACCACACAATAGAAAAGTGTGCCCAGTCAAGTTGGCTGAAAAGAAAAAATATGTAATTGTTAGTTACAAATTGCATATTTTTTGTTAAAAGCAACTATGTGTTTTCTTTACATCAATTGATTCCTCTCATTATTTTGCGCATAAAAATTTTCTATTTTCGTTCACCATCGTTTTCGCTTCTGTGTTGATGCGTATTCTCCCTTTTCTCTTCTCTTTCCAGGAGAACGTGGAAACTTCTCAGGATAGATCGCGCGTGACGGAGGGTCGTGTACCGTCGTGCGGCTCGTCGTCGACGATAGTGACGGCGACGGACATTGGGGTGGAAGGCGTCAGTAGCGCGTGGAGCGCACAAAGAGGACGGCAGTCGCCGCCGCCACCCCTGGCATCGCGCAGGCTAGGCTCGGCCGCATCAGCGTCGTTCAATCCGATCGTCGCCGCCGCCTCTATCACACAAAGATGCAGTTCTGTGAATGGTTCCGCCGTCGATGCTGTGACGCCGAGGCCACTGAATATTTACCTGAATCCTCCTCTCGTTGCTGAGACCAAAGAGGATGCCATGGAGACTAAGGAGGAAGACGAACGACGCTCATCAACGCCGAGTCCCGAGGTAACGTCTTTTTACCTATTATCGGAGTGCGTATTATTATCGGAGTACGTTTCTTTTTTATGTGTGACAAAGTGCGTGTATAAAGTATTCTCAGTATATTTGTATTTATACATAAGTGATTTTGAATTTATTTGTTAGTAGTGTGTAACATAAAATTCTTTAAGGATGAATCTTATTGTCGCTGCATTTGTGTTTGTTGTGGATCAATTTGAGTTATATATGTATAGCTAGAATGGCTTATGTAGTATATTGTTTGTTATATCGATATTAACCGTTAGACGACCAGTAATACACCATTAGTGTATTTAAGGCAAAATGTTGTCCTTTTTAAGTTATTAAATTGTTTCCTTTCTACTAGACGTGACATTTATATTGAAGTTAAATAAGATCTAATTTTCAATTATACAACAATTAAGATTCAGATTTCAAACGTAGAATGTCTTCAATCGTTTAGAACCAAAATAATGATAGTGAAAGTTAATAATAGCATTCTAAGCATTCAATCTGATAATTTGTTAATCTTTTAATTTAGTTTAATTTTTTTCGCACGTATTTTACACGTATGTACACGTGAATGTTATCACACTCCTGAATATAATTTCAATGACATATAAAAATCAAAATGTAATTCTTCTTAAGTTCGTGTTTTTTTTTTATTTCTCGTTAGAATACACCCAACACACACTTTTGTGTCTTTGCAAGAAAAATAGAAGTTGAAAACCACAGCCATACGAATTACCTTATGCTCGTGGCGCACAAGTATATACACCTCCACTAACGTATCCCGTATTGATTTTACTGAAACCCTCGACTTTCGTCCCTGTCTCGCACTTTCATTCAATACTCTCTCTCTCTCTCTCTCTCTCTCTCTCTCTCTCTCTCCTCCCTCTCCCTTTCTCCTCCTCTCTCCCCCTTCTCTCTCGTTTTCCCTCTGCGCACGTGTGCACACATTTCTCTCCCCCTTGAATCCCGGTGGTTACTCCGTCCTTTCTCTTTTGCCTGGCCCTTTAAGTTATCACCTCTGCATCTATGTTGCATTCATCCACACTTGCGCACGTATTGAAAATTTTAAACTCCAAGTGCAATGCGACACGTTTTCTCTTGTATACATATGTATATCCGGCGCGAAGAGAATTGATTCGCAGATGTAAAAGGTTTTGTTTGAATCGTGAACGTAGCTAAGATGTCACAAATTATTTCGTGGTTGAAACAAACGAACAATATTTTTTTATATCGTATACACTCACCCCAATAAATGATATTCGAAAAGAAATATCATCTATATCAATATAAAATAGTATAAAATATCGTTTATTGATTTTGAAGATACAAGAACGCAAAAGAAAAATTGCGATGAAGTCTCAAAAAATCTAAAAAATTCTCACACACGATACGAGATCGAAAATCAAGAGGAAAAATCTTTCATATTATAGTTCTACCTGAGACGAAGTAAACATTACAATGAGGATGGCAGCAGCGAAGAGGAAGCTAAGCAGGATAGCGTTTCTCTGCCTAACCATAGACTACCATCTTCGTATCACGGAACGTGGCCCATCAGAAGAGACGTATGGGCTAATCAACAGATTGGCTTTCCGGCCCAGCAGAGCACATCACTCGCTGCACACAATGTAAGTTGAACGATTATAACGGAATATTGTGATTCGTGCTGCTTCTCAAGCGCATACAGGGTGTCGCGGAACTAGAGATGAGCGATGTTGAAAAAAATAATCGATAACCAAATAATCAAATATATAAAAAAATAACGATTTTTCTTAATCGATGTAACTTGAAAATATCGATAATAATCGATTATTTTTAATTCTTTCATACATATTTAATATAGAATTGATAATTAATCTAACTGACTTCGTGATTATTATATAAATATATGGTTTACTCGTGCTGTGTATAAACTCCACAGAACTTTTCTTTAAAGTGAGCTGAATAGATATTTAAAAATTTAACAAAGAAAGAACAAAAAATCGAGAATAACGGACTCACATCATCCATGCACTGATTCTACTTTCATGTTGTTCCGACAGTGCAGAACTATCTCCATGTAAAATCTGACCAAATTGCACTATCAGAAAAGTCAGTGCAACATTTTTTTGCTCTAATTCAGTTTATTTCGTTTGTTCGAATATAAATTCAGTACATTGCTATTTTAAAACTACCTGGATTAGTATTTCATCATTTTTCCGATTTATGCAAATCGATGAGTTTTCGTACTTTTTTGTATTTCTGTGCACAGCTTTATAGCTTTATAGCTTGAAACTTATCATTACATTTATTTACATAGATGGGAATAAAAACTATGAAAATATGAAAATATGGTAAAACTGAAGTTCATTCAAAGGTATTAATAAATAGCAGTATACTAGGACAGATTTCATTGAATACAACAATCTGAATGCACTAAGATAGTGAGCATATTCCAAATGTATGGTATTAAAAAAGTTCACACTAATGCATATAATTGAATTCGCTATTACATATTTTGCATTTAGACTCTTCGCTTTCTCTCCTTCTCCAATATTCGAATATATATTTATCTCGTTTTAAGTGTAAAAACTTTTGAGAGTTTCGAACAACATGAACAAATCTAATATCCAGAACATGTTCGGAAAGCTCACTATTAGTTCTACCGCGCAATTCTATTCTTGTTATATAGCTAATGAGTGACAAAGATATAATACACGATAGCGCTGATGACTAGCCCGAACGCGACTCCCCCCCCCTCCATCAGTAAAATTTAGTAACATCGAAAAAACTATTAGTATAAAAATTAATCGAATTTCAAAACATTGATAAAATAATCGATGTTATAACAAAAAAAAGAATCATACATCGATTAATCGATCAAATATCGCTCATCTCTACGCAGATGGCGGAATATCGCCTATTTGATAATTAATCTTTAAAACGTCAGCAAAATGAGGTGTTAAGTCAATAGATCTATAAAATTCATTCGTATACTATACACACGCACGCACGCGCGCGCGCGCATGTGTGCGTGTGAGTTATATCGGTTATCTTGTACAATATTCTTGTCAAGGCTTAAACCACTAATAGTCGCTTTCCGATTCTTTAAAAATTAAAAAGACATCCAGTAGTAATAGTTTTGACAGAATACTGGTTTTCAAGGCTGGTATATAATATGTGGAATAAATTTGACATAAGAAGTAACTTTATGATACTGACCAATTGCTCTAATTCGTCGAACGTAAGCGTAAGAGCAGAAATAGGAGTAATAAATAAAAATGATTTATTTCCGTACTCGTACTCTTCTACTCTTACTCCGCGTATTGTAAACCGGCCTTAAAACACATGTTAATCCTAAAACAAGATTTGAAAAGAGCAGATCAATCTAAAGAGATGTCTAAAAAATCATTCTTTAGATATTTGCGTATTATTTGGACAAATAAAAACATTGCGCAAAAATCTATGTCCGCACATAGGATGTGGCCAGCGTGATGAGTTTCTCGTCATCATCGAACTCCATGGGTCTCGGAGGTAATTCAGCGGATCTGCAGGGTCACCGCCGACTGGGTGCTAAGGTGGATGTGGTGTATAATCTGCTAGGTATGCTCGAGAAAAACGGCCGGGATGATATGAGCACGACTTTGCTCTCCATGAGCACCTCCATAGACAGCTGCATAATAATGAGACAGTCTGGATGCCTGCCATTACTGGTACAACTGATCCATGCACCTGGACAAAATTCTGACACTCGAGACAGAGCTATGCAAGCGTTACACAATGTGGTGCACGCCAAGAGCGATGAGAGAGCTGGCCGCCGGGAAGCACGAGTGCTTCGATTCCTTGAGCAGTTGCGCGACTATTGTCAGAGTTTGAGGATGTCTTTGAATCAGCCTGTGGATGACCTCGAAAGACACCCCGCTGCGACAATAGCCGCACTTATGAAATTATCTTTCGATGAGGCCCATCGCCACGCTATGTGCCAACTAGGCGGCCTCCATGCGGTTGCGGAACTCATCGAAATGGATCATTTAGCTCATGGCAGCGAGAGTGATGATCAGAACTGCATCACATTACGACGATACGCGGGAATGGCGTTGACCAACTTAACCTTCGGTGACGGCAATAATAAAGCATTGCTTTGCTCTTTCAAAGAATTCATGAAAGCGTTAGTTTCGCAACTGAAAAGTCCCAGCGACGACCTCAGGCAAGTAACGGCAAGCGTCCTCAGAAATTTATCCTGGCGTGCCGACAGCAGTAGCAAACAGACTCTGAGGGAAGTGGGTGCGGTAACAGGTTTGATGAAAGCTGCCATGGAAGGCCGTAAAGAATCCACTCTTAAATCAATCCTGTCTGCTTTATGGAATTTGTCAGCCCACTGTAGCACGAATAAAGTGGATATCTGCGCCGTGGATGGCGCGCTAGCCTTTCTCGTAGACATGTTAAGTTACAAGGCACCATCCAAGACGCTTGCAATAGTCGAAAACGCCGGTGGTATTCTGAGAAACGTATCGAGCCATGTGGCGGTGCGAGAGGATTATCGAGCTATTGTGAGAGAAAGAGGTTGTCTACAAGTTCTCTTGCAGCAGCTGAGATCGCCCAGCCTGACAGTGGTCAGCAATGCCTGTGGAGCACTTTGGAATCTGTCCGCACGGTGTTCACAGGATCAACGTCTCCTTTGGGACATGGGCGCCGTGCCGATGCTACGCAGTCTCGTTCATTCCAAACATAAAATGATTTCGATGGGTTCTAGCGCGGCCTTGAAAAATTTACTGAGTGCTAGACCTGGCTGTAACAATCTCGTCCACTTGGACTCCACCGCTCGCGGACTGGGACTGTCGACTTTGCCGAGCTTGGTCGCCCGCAGGCAGCGGGCTCTGGAGCAGGAGATCGACCAGAATCTGGCCGAAACATGTGACAATATCGAACCGAGCACGTCGCCAATTAACAAGGATGACAAATTCACATTTAAGCTCGATCACAATCTTTTTGGCATAAGTACTCATAGCCTTCGTTCTTATCAGCACAGTCAACCCAGTACATCCACCGCTAAGTGCAATGGAGTCGCAAGGAGCGAGAGTAGGGATTCAATGCGTTCGGTGACGAGCACGCATTCTGACACTATGTTCGAGCGGATAAATCGTCTGAACGGGATGCCATCCACTGACTTGCAGATCAAGCAACAATCTTCATCGTTGCATTCTGCTGTTGGATTCGGCAATAACAGCATGTGTGACGATGCAAAGGTCACCTCCTCTGAGAGGAAATACACCTTGCGTTACAAAAATGCAATACCGGAACAACTAGGACCGTCTGACATTTTCGATATAAATGAGCTAAGATGCACAAATTCTACCATATCGTGGACCGCAGTGCCTAATCAAGAACCTTCCCAGACCTCGCTGCACTCTTCCATCGAGAACAATATGTCTCTGATCGATCAGAATATGTCATCTTCGTCTAAAGCTGGTAGTCAGTCTAGCGTCTCCGAAGAAGTCGAAGCGACTATTAGCATTAAGTCGGATTATCGACAAGCAAGCGCGACTGTTGACAGTTCGAAACCGATCTCCTATCTGTCCGACGTTTCTCCTATGAAAGAAAGCGCGAGAAAGATCTTATTGAGTCAACACGACGCTCTAAACAGTATTCAGAAAACAATATCGCCTACAACAATTATTCACAGTTCGGACAATAATTTGTTCGGCGATTACGCTGAAACAGATTTGGATCAACCGACTGACTACAGTCTGCGCTACGGCGAACAAACTATAGATGACGAGAAAGAGCATTCCGTTTTCTTTTCGGGCAATGATCAAGAACTCCTGCATGAAGACACAGTCAAGACTTACTACACAGAGGGAACACCACACGAGACATCTCTGAACTCGTCCAGGGCCACTTCCGCTTCCGATCTGCAAGATGATAGTCGTATAAAAAGCTCGTCGAAGAAATTACCAGAGCGATATAAGACGAAACATGTAGAACATACTAGTGAATGCAAAACATTGTTCTTGGCGGACTTATCAAAACTGAATGACTTCGCTGCATCTGAAACAGAATTGAATTTACGAGATGTGATGATACATCTTACGGACGATGAGAGTACGAATCGTTCATTATCGTACCTTGAGGAAGATTTAGACAACAAATACCTCAAAGGCAATCGAGAAGATACAAGCATGCAAAACCGTTCAAGGTAATTATGCTTTTTAAATAATCATATTATTTCATATTTATGGAAATCATTAATAAATAAACCATTTAAATAATGAATTATTATATTAAATTGGAATATTTTTTTACATAATTGTTTGTATAATATTTGCGCAGTGTAAGAACGACGCCAATTTCGATGGTATTAGGAAATTCTGAATATAATGATGATCATGGGAAGTCCAGGATTAGTCTAGGTAATATGAAACATTTCATTTAATCTGTTTTGTAACTTATTGTTAATAATCTGTTTAATAACTTATTGTTAGATAAGTTTTCTCACACAAACAACATAAATTTGCAGATTCTAAATCAAATAATTGCAAAGTAAATACAGATTTACCATCGAGTGACATTGAACTCTCATCTGGCAACACTGGTTTAAAGACTTCCAATAATGATTCAGGATGTAAGTAATATTTATTAACATATTGTATAATATATTGTAAGTAATATAAATTGACCCTTAGAGGGCCGGTATGACGCATATATGCGTCCGAAAATGAACCATTGTAGAACACATTTTTTGAAACGAATAATTATTAAGAATGATTAATAATTATTTAAAAAAATAATCAGCAATAATTAATAATAATTATTATTAATAATAATTATATTATTAATTATTATTGCACATAAGCATGTAGTTACATTATAAAAATTTAAAATGAACTAAATATTGCTGTTTCTTCTATTCAATTTTGATTTTGAAGATATTCGCATTCGTATTCAATTTATGTACTAACCGATGTCGAGTCAAAATTATAATATTGAGCAGATATCTTGAATCTTCAATATATCATCATTTTATAATGTCAGAATATTTCTCAGAATATTTTCGGAAATAGACACAGATCAGTCATGAGATACAGTTATAAAATTATCTCAACATTTATAATCTGAGATAATCATTTTGATTGTCGATCTATACAAGGAGATTGTGGTGTTATAAAATTATCTTCTCCGAAAGGATCATTCATCTAAAAGCTACTTTATCAACTTACATCTCTTACAATCAGAATACTTACATCTCTTGAAATCAGGATTTTTCATATTTTATCGATCAAAGAGCTCGAATTTCACAATTTTGACTCCAGAATCGTAATCAGTGACCCAAAAAACCTATGTATATACTTTTCCATGCGTATAGAATAGTTTTTTCAATTTTAAAAAATTTAACATGGGGCATTACCGTGCCGGACCGGCATGACGCATATATGCGTCACTCTCTGACTGGCAAACATTTAGTCTTAGTTTGGGTGAAAGTTGAAGACCTTTCATCACTTTTTCATACAAATAATGCGATTTGAAAATTTCTAAAATCCCGGCCCTCTAAGGGTTAATATAATGTAAATTTCGAAACTATAGATGAATAGTCTATAACGATTCAGTGTGTGTGTGCGTGTGCATACATATATATATATATATATATATATATATATATATACACATATATATATATATACATATGTATATATATATGTATATACATATATATAAACACAAACAATTTTTTCCGATATATATAGATCAAGTTAGCGACGGAGATGACGATGACGAGGATTTACTAGCCGCTTGTATTAATATTGGAATGCAAAATAATCGGTAAAATACTAATGATTACATAATGATTACGTGTAGTGATTATATAATTCTGTTTTGCAAATTTTATGGTGTTATTTTCTTTTATATAGGCATAAACATTCCTTCATAGGAAATAATTTCGAAAAACTTCCTCGATCAGAAATTGATCTGATTCGATATCAAACTAATCTTACTTTGAATCAAGTCGAGCATAAAGGAACTGTAGTGCCCGATAGTTCATCGTTTGATATAAAATGTACAGAATCTCGTGGAACAGCTGAAAATATTTTGACAAAGAAGACTAGAGAAGACGAGAATGATAACAAAAAATTACTTAAAAGAAATATTCAATTGGGAACGGTAAGAATCACGGTGAGAATGATCACAGTTTTTTAATATTATATAATTTCATAACAATCTATTTTATTCTATCTATATAACATCTATTTTTAATTTTTATTTTAAAAGGTAATATTTTGTTCATATAGGTAATGCTAAACGTAAATGACGAATACACACATAATGAGAAATCAAATAACACTACAGTCATGAAAACAGTAAATGATAATAATCTCTGCAATAATTTCCCAGAAGAGATCATATCTGTATTACAGAAATCTAATGTATCCTTAGATAAAAAAATTTCCAATGATTTTGTTATAACTGATGAGCTCGACACAGATCCAAAGAGTTCCATTACGAGAGTAGACGAAACAATAACTGATGTTCGGCTCGCGGATATATCATCTGTGAAGCAATCAAAAGATTCTGAAAGTAGCGAGTCGATTGACTCTGTCGAACAGTCCGAACATGCACTTTTAGAATTATGCATTCAACCCAGCATAAAATCCGAAGGCAATATTGCTTTTAACCAAAGCAACGCAGATATTAAGTCGCAGCTAGAGTTATATAACAAACAAGTAGACTTTATAAAAGAAAGAAATAACGATAAAACCGAGATTGAAGGTAACATGAACGGAAAACTCGAAGCGACCTTCGAAATTGAGGGGACTTCGGATGTTCTGCATCATGATAGCACGGAGAAGTATATAAAAGAAGAAGTATATAGACGGCAGAGAGATCCTGATGCTATGATTGCTTCATTAGATCGATTGACAGCAACATTGGTTCAGCAAACTGAAGCGATACGTGAACGAGATTCCGGTACGATGAAGCAGAGTTTGACGTGCGACACGTGGAATGAGGATTCGCCCAATGACATTTCTTTCCCCAGCATCAGTATGAGCGCACCGCTGATTGCTTCATTCAACAGCGACGCGCAAGAAAATCAGATTACTGCCATAACGCAGAACAATGAGCAGATCAACATGACAGAATCGAAGATCATCCAGCGCGAGGCTATTAAGCTAGCGGAAGCGGTGGATGCAGAGGCGAGCAATCAAAACGAACTCGAAATAACGAGCCTAACGTCTATCGATCTTGAGGCGATTAAACCGCCGTCTTCGATGGGAAGTTTACTTTCATTGACGGCAAGCTACGCTGGCACTGCTGACAACACTGAGACATTCATTAATCGGGACAGATGTTATTCCACGTCGCTGCCACCGGCGCAGATAAGAAGTTCCAACGATTCTCACAACGTACGAAAGAAGTCTTTGCCGATCGGCATGGTGGCCAAACGAGCATTGGGCCAGAGTCAGATGCATACGACTAGCTTGGAAAATTTGCTGAACGAGTGCACCAGCTCGCATTTGGAGAACGTCAAACCACCGTCCATGATGGATGAACTGCTGGACGTAGGTGATATGGAGAACAGTATGCTGAGTGTGGCTAGCATCACGTCGGAGATTGTGGATTCGAAGGAGCAAGATTCGCAAAGTCTGACCGGCAGCGACTCGGCGGTATTTGAGATGCTGAAGCCGGTTGCCAATGTATTATCCATGACATGCATGCGTTACGTCGAAGGTATTCAGAATAGTGCGAGTAACAGCCTGAGCGAGTGCCTAGAAAACATCAATCCGCCATCCTTGTTTAACGAGGTAACTCAGATGGATGAGTCTACTATGGAGGCAACTACCATGTGCAGCGATACTCTGTGCATAGATATGGAGTTGCATACCGATGAGGTGGTACACTCGGTCGTGGCTGAGGTGATCGACGAAGCGGAGAATGATACAGACGAGGCGGCTACGCCAATCTCGTCTGAGTATTGCGTCACCAGCTCCGCAGAGTCGACGCCGAAGAAGCGACCGCATTCAAGAAGCTATTTGACCCCGAAGCAAAAGCGAAACTTAGCGAAAGAGAGGTACAAGACGTATACTATTGCCGCAGAGATTGTCAAGAAGGAAAAGGAGGAACGCCGGAGGCAAGACAGCAATGGTGTTACAGGTGACAGAGTTCCATACGCAAAGTGTTCTCCTTCGAAACTGACGCCAAAGCAACGTAGACAAGAGAATAAAGCGAGATTCCAGACACAAGTGCTGGAGAATCCCTTCCTAGATCTGAATGTAACTCAAACTAAAAAGGAAGCTCATAAGGTGAATATTGAAGATGCTGTTGAGAAACAAAAATCTATTCAGTCTCCTGTCAAGTCCTCGATTCCTACGTTCACAAAGTTGCCTATGTGCAAGGCTTTAAGGAAAAAACGCGGAGATTCGCAGGAAAACAAGGAGAGATATCGCACAAGGACGTTGAATGATTCGGAAGCCATATTTAAGGAGACCGAGCGCAATCCCACATTGAGCGTCGATACGCTGGAAGAGGGACAAGTGAGTACGCAAGGATATGTACGGGAGGAGATTCAAAGCATGCTAGAACAAAATACCACTGTTGTGCTAAACACTCTAAATGAGTCAAATAAAGCTAATGATTCTACTAGAAATGACATTCTGCATTGCGAGACCGTTACTTTGGCATCGAATAATCCTGAGTCGGATTGTAATCTAAGAATGCGTTTCGTAAACGGACTCTCAGAAAAATTGATAGATACGCAATACGTTAACGACGTCCAAATTCCTATGGCGAATATTGACAATGAGGAATTAGAAGGTGAACACGTAGAAATCACTTACGAAAATGTGGGATCGACGCACCCAACTGATTCAGACAGCGACGAGGAGTCCAATTGTGCCGATGAAGGACAAGAAGTCAGAGAGACGAAAAGGCCGCGGATAATCAAGCCGGGAATATCAGGTCGAGATCCGAGTGTGGATTCGAATGGAACGGATAAATCCGAGCCGGAAAGCCCGAAAGCTATTCGAGGACGAAGAAAGGTGCTTTATTCCAATCCAATAACACGAAAGCCGACCCCGCAATCCTCGCCACTGAAGCAAGTAAACTCTTTCAGTGGGATACCGATAGGTCGCAGCAACACTTCACCCATTGTTAGAGCTACTAGAGCCACCACTTTGCGACAGAATAATAATACGACGATTGTTACGAAAGACTCTCCGAAATCTAACATGAGCTTGAAGCGACTGTCGCTTTCCATGGACGCAGAGAAGAAGACACGAAATTTGGCGACGATATCTAAAAGAGCTTCCGTACCTCAAAAAGGATCCACATTGACTTACACGAAACCGATTAAGCGCCACAGTACACCCCCAACTTGTTCGAATTACCAAAATGACAGTAAACCGCCAGTCCCGATTAAGCTGTTGGAACGTCAAGGAACTTTTACGAAGGATGAACCGGAGGTAGAGAATGCCCCAACAGTACATTCTACGTCCTCTTCTCCAATAAAGATTGCCAAACCGATCAAAAGCTCTTCGTCAAAGATATATTCAGCAGCAGGAAAATCCAAAATCTCCGTAAAAGCGCATCAAGAGTATCAGCCAAAAATGACGGTCAATAGCTCCGAAAAGATGCAACCGTCTAAAGGATTATTAATGGTGCCAAAGAAAATATTATCCGGAAAAATAGGCATGCCAACGAAAGTTAATGGTAACATGCTCCAGAATGATAAGACCGTTCGGAGGCTCGAACCATTGGGCCAACGATCTAACAGCAACTCTAGCATAGTCTCTAATTCATCTATGAGTGTACAAAATCGTAAGTTGGCGAAGGAAGCAACGAGTAAGATCGCGAGTCTTTGGAAAAAGGTCGAGGAGAACAAGAATAGGCAGCGTTTCGAGAAGCCAGACACCAGACAATGGATAAAGCCAACTAATAGCGCCACCGAGGTGGACGCCACAACTGCAGCTGTCACATTTGACAACCCACCGGTTTACAGACTGTTCCGCAGTTCCACCTTTGAAGGAGTTTCCCAGGAGGACAACAGCGACGACGATGATATATCGTCCTACAAATCCAATCGATCGCCAGTTTTAACGCAGATTGAACATGATTCTAAGTACAAGAATTCTTGTGACTTGGTGGGTATGAATGCCTATGAGGCACCTTGCAAAATTCCAGTGAAAGCTTCCAAGACCCACAAACGGGAGATCACGCAGTTGGGTGATATCCTAGTGACCATGAGGAAGCAACCGAGCGCCGATATCGCGGCGGAAGTAGATCCCACCAAGAGAATATCCAGGCTTGGTTCCTTCATTCGTGTGGACTCAACAATGGCGGAGAACAGCGGCAGTGACGTACAGACGTCAGCTTCAGCGATCGTACCGCCCTTTAATTACAATCCGAAGCCAGACATTCTATCGCAAGCGGTAAAAACTAAATCGGCTGAGGATCAAGATAAATTCGAGACGGCAGATTGCCATGCGGAAATAGCCACGGGATCCACTCGAGTAACGACGGTATAGGGAAACGAATCCCTTAAATAAAGCGTGAATGAGTTCTATAACAATTGCTTCCTTTTCGTTCCTGGCTAGTCATTGTGTATATTTGCTTGCTATAATACATTTGTCTGCACACATTCATCACATGTGATACGCATTACAAGTAGATAATTTTAATAATTTCTTTCTTTGTCTCATATGTACAGCATGTAAGTTTTGGAGCGTACAAGTTGTTCAATATTTTATCTAGAATATATAATAGTTGATATCCATAATCTCGTATGCATCATGATGCCAATTTCTTCAATATCGACAGAACCGTGTGAAATATTAACAGAAAAGCTCAAAATAATTCCTGTGCATAGAGCATAGCGTGATTCTGATCGGTTATTTGTTCAATTTTGTATATATATATATGTATGTCGAATGATGTGAGTGGAAGATGTAGAAAGCTTTAGTGTTTAAACCTATGTAGCATGATGCGCTGGTGATACATCTTCGTATTCGAGGTTGAAAAATCGGAAAGAGGCGAGGCGATCTGTATTTTATTTTCTTTATGTTAGTCTTTATATCAATTTTTACCATTTCTCACAAACGCATACAAAGTCTAATTACTTTTTGAAGACTGATAAGTAAGGCAATGAAGATCTGGAATAAGCGTCTTCAGTCGAAAATTAATCATAATGATGAAGTACCGTTTGTATCGATTGTAAGCGTAGAACGGTC
The DNA here is from genome assembly GCA_901521435.1 of Crematogaster levior. NCBI lineage: Eukaryota > Metazoa > Arthropoda > Insecta > Hymenoptera > Formicidae > Crematogaster > Crematogaster levior. Next base: position 86,920 of record CABEGB010000979.1, on the reverse strand, counting down.
TAAGTAGTTATCTAAAAACAGCATTATATTGATGCAAAAATTTTATAAACATTATCTTAAGTTTCTAGTCTACATATATCATCTATTTTCGTCACATATTACATGTATTTGTCTCACTTGTAAGCAGTGTCTATCAAAAGCGATCCCTTTCATGGAAATAAATGTATTACTAAGGGGATGTACAGATCAATGAGATCGAACATATAGATCTGAGATCAGAAGGTTATATATTTAATTATTATTTAATATGTTTAATCATTATTTTTATCTTTTATCGAAGACTTTACTGCAGACAAGCAGCTGCAAGAGTCTTTTATTTTTAATTTTGTTTTTGATTTTATTCTGAATATTTTGTCCTTTATATCATGTCAATTTTCCTTCTGCATGGAAATCAAATTTTCATCAAATTCTCATCAGAAGGAGATTATTTGCACATGTAAATTAGAATTGATATTTATATTTATTATATTTATTAGTTTAATCGAAATTTTTGGTGTAAACAATTTTACCCTGTTCCAGTTCGAGTTAATTAGATTTAACTCCGCCAACTTGGAACCATATCAGGGTATACTTACGTTGTTTCTTAAAAAATATTTGGGCTGTATACCAACTTTTTGTTTTATATCATTTTCACTCCGTTTTAAATTTTAAAAATAACTTTTGTTGCATATCGCCTTTTATATTTATCAGATCTTTATAGTTTATACATTATTACTTGCAGTACAATAAAATGTATAGGTAAGAATATTCTCTCCACCTTATCATAATATAAACTTGAAAGAAATGTGTCATCACATGTTGTTTGCAACTAATAAACAGAATAAATGATATAGCAATTAAAAAATATTTATTGATCCTTAGTACAATTATTTGTCGTATATGGGACATTCGTATAAATTAATAGATTTATCCTCAGATACTGACGCAATTATGTTATTTCGCTGTGGATTATACTTTACTGACCAAACCTATTTTTAAAAAAATGATAAAGACCTATTAAGAGATCATACATTAAACAAAATTAACAATTATTTCAAGTTTAAAAAATATACCTGATCCTTATGTTCACGAAATGTATGCAGACATTGTCTTTGTGCTAATTCCCAGATTTTTACTGTATGATCGGAACTACTTGATGCAAATTGTTGTCCATCTGGTGAGAAAGCTACACCAAGTACCCAAGAAGCATGACCTGACATTGTTCCGGCTAAATTTGCATCTTTACTGAATAAAAAAGAATATATATAGTATTAATACTAATTTGTAATTAAGTTAGTATATGCTACATAGGGTGTTGAATAGCTCAGAACTAAAGTAATAGCTTGTCCATGTTTCCAGAAATGCTATAAATCCTGCATTGTACGACATCAAATTTTTAGTGAGAAAGTATTCCATTATGATAAGAAATTATTCAAAATATGAATTTAATTTTAAAATACTGACGATAAACAAATTATTCGAAATATGAATTTAATTCCAAAATGCTGATAATAAATGAATCACAATATTATATTGTTATGTTTCTTGGAGACAAACAATAACAGTAAATAAGCTTTAAAAAAAATCTTAGTTCTCTAGAATGAAGATCGAAGGTTACAACTTCTTACCTTTTGCATAAAAATTGTTATTTTAACAAAATCAAAAGGAAGCAAAAGTTTATCTAAAATTATTTTTTCCAAAACCAAGACTCAATTTGAGCTATAATGTATGTAATAAATCAAGGAGAACGAGAAAAATATATATGTATTTAAAAACTTCTACTTTACTCACACATCATACAGCTTCATATGTCCATCATCAGATGCTGTGAGAAGCAACTGAGAGTCAGGTGAAAAACATAAAGACCTAATAGGCATTGCGTGACCTAAATAGTATAAATTTAATAGTAGAACATTTTATATCTTGATGGTAATATTGTAGTACATTTAACCTACCTTCCAATGTACGTAAAACTTTTCCATAAGCAACATCAAAGATATTGATAATACCATCTATCGCACCACTCGCAATGTATTTACCATCAGGGCTCTAAAATGTGGTCTATTATACACAAATTACATACACATGTTTACATAGATTTTTGTAATTTACTTACATAAGCAACACTTAACGTAAATTTTCCACCTCTTGTATCTAATGTCTGTTCTTGTTTACCATTATCAGTCCCATATAGATGTATTTTACCAGCATGACTGCCAGATACAATAAATTTATCATCAGGAGAAAAAACTAAAGTCCAAATGTCTACTGGGCCAACCTCAATACTTAATAACTTGTCACCAGATTGTAAATCCCACAATCTTAGACTAGAGTCAAGTGAACTCGAAGCACATTCTACAAATCAAAAATAAAGGATAAATCTAAGTTAATTAACATATTTAACTATTTTTATTCGTTTACTTGATCCATCCGAACTAATAGCTATGGATACAACTCCCAAAGAATATCCAGTTAATTTATGTTTTAACTTCAAAACACCATCTGTTAGTTCCCAAACTTTTACAGAATCATCCACAGAAGCTGTTACTAAATATTCTGCTATTTCATCTTCATTAGATTGTATAGAATCCCTGTCAAATAATATGATAATTAAAATAAATTTTCTTATTAATTATAAATTAATTTGTCATTACTGTGAATCTTCATTATCCAGGTGGATATCACGTTTTCTCTTTGGACAACCCCATCCACAAGTCCATACACTATCCTCATGGGCATTTTCTGTTTTATGAATTAAAGAATACTGAAAAAAAGAGAAAGTAGAAAACAAAAAACAATAGTTGGTAGATACTTCATAAACAAGATTGACAGATTTATTCTCACCATCTTAATACCAAGAAATAAATTTTTAAGGATGTAACACGTAAACTCTTCATACACTCTTCATCATTCACACTCCTATCAAAATTTTCATTATTCTTTCTAAGGGCTATAGCATAAAAACTAGAGACAAGGAGTGTCACTCCGTAGTCACTCAACGCGGTCTCAAAATTGTCTTTTTCATAGATGGCAGTAGTAGATCGAGAGATGACACATTGGCCTAGGGTGCGTTCCGAGTTACGCATTAAGCGCGTAGACTACGGCTGCTTTCCTTTTAGAAGACACAAATCGACACAGTTTAACACACTCCGACTCTCCTCCCAAGCAGAGTCGAAAAGAGCCAATTGAGTTTGAAGAAAATTGTAAATGGAAAGCGACATGTGTCGATTTGTGTCAAAAGTGTCGACTGTGTTCCCTAAAAGGAAAGCAGCCTACATCATGATGTAAGAATACAAGGTGTGCCATTGCGCATAATGGCGGCCGCTTGATAGAATAGCCAATCAAACATTGGGTCCAAATGTACCCGCGAAATACAAACACAAAATTAGTTAGATATAATAACAATGTAAATAAAATTAAAGTAAAATAAATTTAATCAATGAAACTAAATTAAATTAAATTAAGAAACAATTAATTAAATAAATTTAATTAAATTAAATAAAAAAAGGGAATTTATGATATAAAAACGGGATATATACATTTTTGTTTTTTTATTAGATAATCTGTACAATTTTTTCGATTTTTTTTTCATAGCATTATTTGCCACTATTTTTTTATTTATATCTCTTAATCGTATATAAGTTCTCGTCCGAACTAAGCATGCAATAACCTTTTTGGAGAAAGCATTGTTAGTTTTTTGACAAACGATATCGGTTAATGTATCAAATATTTTTGTTTCTTTGCTAAAAAAATTGCCATGAAATTTTTCAAATTCGTGATTCATTATATTAGCTGCTTCCTGAAAGCACGCAGAGGGATACATTAATTTTCCCTTGGATATTATGGAGAGCCAGTCATTAGGCACATAGGGAAGGGTCTTGGTTGGAACACCCAAATCGCTGTTCGTATTTCGAAACTTATGCGCCACATACCCAGGGACATATATGAGTGCATTATTTTCAATCGTATTGCTAGCTTCAACCTGTTCAAAGTCTTCCAGCAATTTTATTTCTTCTGGAGGCTCGTAGTTACTTAAATTTAACGCTAGAAACATAAATTGTCATAAATCAACGTTAAAGCCAAAGCCGGTTATATATATATATATATTACAGTGGTAAATTATTTACTGCTATCAGATGCAGTATATTTTTGTAATCTTATTTAATAAACATTGATATAGTTTTATTATATATATTAATAACTTACTAGAATCATTTTTTATTTCCTCTTCATGTTTTTGACAGGCCTCAAGCCATTGCTGACGAATGTCTTTTTCTTTTGGGAATCTATGACATTTAATCCCCTTCATTTGATTTTTTTAAGTAAATTGGGCGAGTCTGTACGACTCGCACAATTTTTTATACAACACTTTGGCATGCTGCAAGTAAAATAGAATATATATATATATATATATATAAGATAATGTAAAAATTTATAAATGACAATATCAAACTGAGTCAGTTAAATAAATATACATATATGTAAGATACTTACAAAGTATTGTTCGTTCACTCTACACTTTTTATTTACAATGTTATAATCAAAACAACACGACAAACACAGCTAGTTTTTGAAGGTTAAGGCGCAAATAACATAATAACAATGGTGGCAGCCATATTGCTTTTTAACATTTGGACCCAACTCCTGATTGGTCAAAAGCTTGGACGACTGCGCATCCACGGGAATGGCACACCTTGTATTCTTACATCATGGACTACATAGAAAGTCGTTCCGATTAAATCAATGCGCGCATTGAAAGCGCTTTGGTGAGGATTCCCTAGATTGTACTACACGTACTGAATTCTTAGGCGGGGAGCACAGACTTTTGCATAATGCATAATACATATGCATAAGAAATTCGATTGGTCGAATTCCTTATGTTAGCATGTGCATAAGGAATTCGACCAATCGAATTTCTTATGCATATGTATTATGCATTATGCAAAAGTCTGTACTCCCCGCCTTACGCTCTTTTTCAGCGCATTGACTGCTTCTATTTCGACTTGAGGCAGTTGATGCGGCTGATGTTGAGGCGTTTATGCAGTCTATGCGCGCATTGGTTAAATCGGAACGACTTTCTATGTAGTCTACGCACTTAATGCGTAACTCGGAACCAGGAAGTAGGATAAGGAGACCGAACTGTGGGGTGACAAAAGTGGACCCGAATTCCATCGTAAAAATGAGTTCGATATTTGGCCACTCGCGTCGCATGAACGTTAGTACTACCATGATGTAAGAATACAAGGTGTGCCATTCCCGTGGATGCGCAGTCGTCCAAGCTTTTGACCAATCAGGAGTTGGGTCCAAATGTTAAAAAGCAATATGGCTGCCACCATTGTTATTATGTTATTTGCGCCTTAACCTTCAAAAACTAGCTGTGTTTGCCGTGTTGTTTTGATTATAACATTGTAAATAAAAAGTGTAGAGTGAACGAACAATACTTTGTAAGTATCTTACATATATGTATATTTATTTAACTGACTCAGTTTGATATTGTCATTTATAAATTTTTACATTATCTTATATATATATATATTCTATTCTTACTTGCAGCATGCCAAAGTGTTGTATAAAAAATTGTACGAGTCGTACAGACTCGCCCAATTTTTTACTTAAAAATCAAATGAAGGGGATTAAATGTCATAGATTCCCAAAAGAAAAAGACATTCGTCAGCAATGGCTTGAGGCCTGTCAAAAACATGAAGAGGAAATAAAAAATGATTCTAGTAAGTTATTAATATATATAATAAAACTATATCAATGTTTATTAAATAAGATTACAAAAATATACTGCATCTGATAGCAGTAAATAATTTACCACTGTAATATATATATATATATAACCGGCTTTGGCTTTAACGTTGATTTATGACAATTTATGTTTCTAGCGTTAAATTTAAGTAACTACGAGCCTCCAGAAGAAATAAAATTGCTGGAAGACTTTGAACAGGTTGAAGCTAGCAATACGATTGAAAATAATGCACTCATATATGTCCCTGGGTATGTGGCGCATAAGTTTCGAAATACGAACAGCGATTTGGGTGTTCCAACCAAGACCCTTCCCTATGTGCCTAATGACTGGCTCTCCATAATATCCAAGGGAAAATTAATGTATCCCTCTGCGTGCTTTCAGGAAGCAGCTAATATAATGAATCACGAATTTGAAAAATTTCATGGCAATTTTTTTAGCAAAGAAACAAAAATATTTGATACATTAACCGATATCGTTTGTCAAAAAACTAACAATGCTTTCTCCAAAAAGGTTATTGCATGCTTAGTTCGGACGAGAACTTATATACGATTAAGAGATATAAATAAAAAAATAGTGGCAAATAATGCTATGAAAAAAAAATCGAAAAAATTGTACAGATTATCTAATAAAAAAACAAAAATGTATATATCCCGTTTTTATATCATAAATTCCCTTTTTTTATTTAATTTAATTAAATTTATTTAATTAATTGTTTCTTAATTTAATTTAATTTAGTTTCATTGATTAAATTTATTTTACTTTAATTTTATTTACATTGTTATTATATCTAACTAATTTTGTGTTTGTATTTCGCGGGTACATTTGGACCCAATGTTTGATTGGCTATTCTATCAAGCGGCCGCCATTATGCGCAATGGCACACCTTGTATTCTTACATCATGAGTACTACCATTTCTATTGGTTCTGTGATTATTAACCAATAGAAATGGTAGTACTAACGTTCATGCGACGCGAGTGGTCAAATATCGAACTCATTTTTACGATGGAATTCGGGTCCACTTTTGCTATTCTCTGACCATGAAGTTTGGTCTCCTTATCTTACTTCATGCTCGGAACGCACCCATAGAGATATTAGACTAGAGTGCGCAAGAAGCCGAATCTCGCGATAGAGGCTAAGAGAAAGACTAACGAGAAAAAGAGGCATTTTCGGCTTCGAGAAGAAAAATGGATCAGAAAAGCGAAGAATTATATGAGTTTCCTGTGATATTAGAAGAGACTAATGAAATGGGCGATAGGAAGCGCTTCGAAACCGTTCTGAATTATCAAAGCGCTCCATGCGCATTGACAAAACGGAACGATTTCGAAACGCTGCGCAGCAGTAATGCGGTCTAAGCGCTTAATGCGTAACTCGGAACGCACCCCTAGTTTCCACCGAAGCACCTAATCCGGCGTAGAACCGAATTTGAGTCGATGGAAACGCGATAGATTCACTCCCGTTTTGATCCACCAGGGGTACGTTCCAAAACCTTACCCGGGTGACTATAACACTAGAAGTTGCTATAGTATATGTCACGTATGCTATAGTACTTCTAGTATTATAGTACACCCGAGTAAGGTTTTGGAACGTACCCCAAGATAATCGGAGTGGGAGCGAATTGACACTAAAGCCTCGTCTACAATAGTCGCACAGGCTGTGTCGCAGGTCGCATAGGCTGTGTCGCATGTTGCAGGCTGTGTCGCAAGGCTGTCGCAGTCGCACGGAGTCAACTTCAACTTTCTGCGACTGCGACAAGCGTGTCGCATGAGATCAGCCAATCATAGCACAGAACGTTGCCGCGCGAAGTGCTTTGACGATTTGAGTGTGTTGCTAGCTATCCGTGGTCGCACCCACCATCTTCTGTTGTGCGATTCAGTAAATAAACGGTAATATAAACATATTAAATTTAAAAATTGGGAGCAAAGTTGAAGAAAAATTAGTAATTGCTGCCGATCATTCATTGCGGCTGCAGTCGACTTAATGCACGCGAACAATCCTTGCGACATATTGTAGATTGTAGCCTAGCGACACATGCGACAACTTTCCTGCGACACTACTACCAGAGAGAAGCCTGAGAGGGGCCATGCCGTCGATTTTCGTGAGACGCTTTTTCTAGGCCGTACAGTGGCGCCAATGGATCCACATTTTCAGTCGGCGGAACTATATGGTTGGATCCACCTTTTCTTGCTGCTCGGCTGTTATATGTCCGTGCTAGATCCACCTTTTCTTTACCGATCGATTGGTTCATATCCGTGCTAGATCCACCTTTTCTTTACCCATCGATTGGTTCATATCCGTGCTAGATCCACCTTTTCATTACCCATCAATCGGTTCATATCCGTGCTAGATCCACGATTATGGTATGTCTGTCCTAACTTATAATTGTGGATCCAAAATACGGAAACGTTACAGATTTACTAATATGCTGTATTACATAGCTTCGCGATGATTACATTAATACATATTATGATAGCAATATATGTATTATTATTGAAAAAATGTTTTTAATTATTCTATTTTACATATATATGTATTTTAATATGGAAAAAACGCGCAACTATAATAAAACATATTAATAAGTCTGTCCCGTATTTTGCATATATACATATATATGTACATTATATATGTTATTAAAATATTTTTTTATAATTAGTAACATTATTTTATATACATTTATGCGTATGAAATATTATTTTCGCGAGAGAGAAGAGAGAGAGAGAAATATTAAAAATTTAACTTTGATTTATAGTACAATTTGTACATTGTAATTACAATATGAGTAAAGCAATCATTGAGATAAAATAAATTATTTTGCTTATTTTTGTAAATTAATATAAATATGTGTCACATAAAAATTATTAATTTTTTTTTTTTTCGGAGGTGGGGAAAATCTTCCAAAGACCCCTCTTGGCCCGTACCAAGAGGGAGTGTTGGATTCAACCGAGACTCAGAAATCCATAATCGAATTCATCAGAAATCGATCTCATCTTCGTCCTGGCCGCCTACCAACTAAAAACCCCACCTCTTGTCTGTACACCTGAAAGAAGATACTTCGGAGACCTAAAAAAGCATAACTTTGGTTTGTAAAATAAAAATACAAATACATTATAACAATACATTAATAATATTAAATACATAAATAACATTATAAGAATAAAACAAAAAATATTTTCAAATTAATATTGCTGAATAATATATTAATTAATATTTATATTTATGAATAATATATTTAATAAACTGTAATCTTTTAATGTAGAACGTATCTGAGAATTGAAAATTCTTTAATAGATTGATATATGAATGTATATGTGTGTACATTTTCATTGGCATAATGTAAGATCACAATCACAGCTGAAATAATTACATAAATCTTTAACTAGCAGATCTTATCACGAGGAAATGTGATATACAATTTCCTATAAATAACTGAAAAAATCAGTTATATATTTTTGATGTCTCTTTTTCCTTTTTTGTATATTTTGAGATATCTTATATTATTTTGAGTGAAGTGTTCAAAAACACTTTCAATTTTTAACTAGATTAACCATACATATTTAATTAAAAGTAATCCGATTTATGTCGTGTTTGGTGTCATTTTGTTCGCGAGCGAACGAAGGGCTCCGCCAAGCCCTCATCACGCTGCATTGCATCGCCTGTGTTGCATGGCCTGTGCAACACAGGGGGTGTAATGCAGCAATGATATACGTGGAGAGTAGCGGCAGTGATGTGTGTTCTATCGCACGCATTACTGTCGTTGCTCTCCAGTCACGCTGTACGCGGGACTTACGTCCCGCTATCATTACATTTTCGGACTTACAAGGGAAGTGTCACGACTGTCCGGAACCGATTTGATTCTCCTTTAAATATGTTGTTATATATACAAATCTAAGAGACACGTATTTTTTTATATGGGCCACTTTTGACTTTTAAGGGGTAAAACACCCCTTTGAAAAAAAACGGTTTTTATCTTTCAAGGCGAATATCTTTGAAACTATTAGAGATAGAAAAAAAATTCAAACGGGGTATTAAATGGCTTGATGAGTACTACAAAATACTGTAAAAAAATTTTTTTTCTTTTTTTTTTCAAAAAATCTTACCCCTTTAACTGTTTTTTCAAAATTTTTAATTTTTGTTTTCATCAAATTAAAGGTTATTTTTTAACGAATTCATCCATGTATATTAAAGTTATGTTGCGTAATATCATTTTTGAGAAATCATTACAAACCCCTCCGTATATACGTTATTCGTGCTCGTATCGTATCTACTATGTGCGTAAGTGTAATAATTATCGTCGAAATACAATATTTAAAAAAATGTTAAATTTGTACAAAAATAAGCTTTTATTTGTGGCGATAAAAAAAATTTGAAATTTTGAAAAAAGAGGAATGGAAATTTTGGATTGGAATATTTTAAAAATTAAAAAAATTTTTTTTGCACTGTCTTATAAAGTACTCCTAAAATCATTCAACTTTTATTACATGATATTTTTCTAACAATACAGATTATAAAAAATATTAAGAATTAGGGTAGAGTTTTTATTGTACCTTCTTAAAATTATTAAATTGTATTTATCTCTGTACCTTTTTTTTTTTTTTTTAACGTAGGGAAATCCTCATGGATACCCGTTCCCCGGGGGAGGAAACGGGTTATGCCGGACTCTTACCGGCTAAAACCCTACGGTGGCCCTCCTCGTGCGCGTTTGGGAGACCACGGGAACGCAACATTCATCTCTGTACCTACATTATTTCCTTATAATATCTTAAGATTATTTTCTCTTACAACTTATTATTTTATTATTTTTATTCCAATGCTCTAACATCTTGTTTATTTATTAGTTTATACATTAATTTTGCGCAATAATATCTACACGTAATTAATAATAAAATAATTAATAAATGTTTACATATATTATAATACATTTATATTTTTTACTAGATAATAAATTTATATTATTTTTTTTATTATTTACTCATTATATACATTACAATAATGATAATCGACGAAAAAATGTTTTAAACATAATGACTGTTTGCACCAAGAACATCTTACTACAGCTAAATTATTGCAACCTTCGATATCACATATTGTTGAAGTTTCGTCAAAACTGAATTCTACTGGATTTTCAAATTCTTCTGGTCTTTCGTTCGTATATCCACTTTTAAACCACGAATATTTAAATAAGTTGTAATATCGTGGGGATGACAATTGATTATGTATCAAAGATTGCAATTTTATTATATTATTGCGTTCATGTAAATTTATATTACTTTCCAATAGTAAAACAGTATCTGAAAATCTTTTAGCAAAATTTTTCCAAATTCTAAATCCATAAACATCTAATGGTTGTATTTTTCCTGTAGTACCTTTCGGTATTATCATAGTAGTAACATGTTTTCCTGGAGGTGTTAAATCCGAAATAATATTGGGGCAATGTCCAGTCCATGAATCGATAAGAATAACGCTATTAGAACGTGTTGTGCAATCTGTATCATCAACAACTCACTCATACACGATACAACCAATAATATCTTGTAGCGGCAATTTACTGTCACCTTTATTTATTGTATTAAAAGAAACTGATGGTAAATTTGGACCAAGAGTAGAAGAAAACCTGTTTAGACCAACAAATGTTATTGTAAAAGCATCGAAATCTGGTAAAATGACATCAGGTATAAATTTCTTTTTATAACTATTTTACATTTGATCTAATAATAGTAAGAAAACTATTAAATTAACATTTATGTTTTTTACAGACCATTTTAAAATGTGGTTAGAAGAAGCCTATTTTCCGAACGTTGGTTCTAATAGCGTTATTCTTATCGATTCATGGACTGGACATTGCCCCAATATTATTTCGGATTTAACACCTCCAGGAAAACATGTTACTACTATGATAATACCGAAAGGTACTACAGGAAAAATACAACCATTAGATGTTTATGGATTTAGAATTTGGAAAAATTTTGCTAAAAGATTTTCAGATACTGTTTTACTATTGGAAAGTAATATAAATTTACATGAACGCAATAATATAATAAAATTGCAATCTTTGATACATAATCAATTGTCATCCCCACGATATTACAACTTATTTAAATATTCGTGGTTTAAAAGTGGATATACGAACGAAAGACCAGAAGAATTTGAAAATCCAGTAGAATTCAGTTTTGACGAAACTTCAACAATATGTGATATCGAAGGTTGCAATAATTTAGCTGTAGTAAGATGTTCTTGGTGCAAACAGTCATTATGTTTAAAACATTTTTTCGTCGATTATCATTATTGTAATGTATATAATGAGTAAATAATAAAAAAAATAATATAAATTTATTATCTAGTAAAAAATATAAATGTATTATAATATATGTAAACATTTATTAATTATTTTATTATTAATTACGTGTAGATATTATTGCGCAAAATTAATGTATAAACTAATAAATAAACAAGATGTTAGAGCATTGGAATAAAAATAATAAAATAATAAGTTGTAAGAGAAAATAATCTTAAGATATTATAAGGAAATAATGTAGGTACAGAGATGAATGTTGCGTTCCCGTGGTCTCCCAAACGCGCACGAGGAGGGCCACCGTAGGGTTTTAGCCGGTAAGAGTCCGGCATAACCCGTTTCCTCCCCCGGGGAACGGGTATCCATGAGGATTTCCCTACGTTAAAAAAAAAAAAAAAAAAAGGTACAGAGATAAATACAATTTAATAATTTTAAGAAGGTACAATAAAAACTCTACCCTAATTCTTAATATTTTTTATAATCTGTATTGTTAGAAAAATATCATGTAATAAAAGTTGAATGATTTTAGGAGTACTTTATAAGACAGTGCAAAAAAAATTTTTTTAATTTTTAAAATATTCCAATCCAAAATTTCCATTCCTCTTTTTTCAAAATTTCAAATTTTTTTTATCGCCACAAATAAAAGCTTATTTTTGTACAAATTTAACATTTTTTTAAATATTGTATTTCGACGATAATTATTACACTTACGCACATAGTAGATACGATACGAGCACGAATAACGTATATACGGAGGGGTTTGTAATGATTTCTCAAAAATGATATTACGCAACATAACTTTAATATACATGGATGAATTCGTTAAAAAATAACCTTTAATTTGATGAAAACAAAAATTAAAAATTTTGAAAAAACAGTTAAAGGGGTAAGATTTTTTGAAAAAAAAAAAAAAAAAAAAAAATTTTTTTACAGTATTTTGTAGTACTCATCAAGCCATTTAATACCCCGTTTGAATTTTTTTTCTATCTCTAATAGTTTCAAAGATATTCGCCTTGAAAGATAAAAACCGTTTTTTTTCAAAGGGGTGTTTTACCCCTTAAAAGTCAAAAGTGGCCCATATAAAAAAATACGTGTCTCTTAGATTTGTATATATAACAACATATTTAAAGGAGAATCAAATCGGTTCCGGACAGTCGTGACACTTCCCTTGTTAGCCGCGCTCACGCGGAGCGCGCTAAAGTAGCGAAACGGCGGCGCTGCCGTTTTCCTAAATTCAAAAAGCCTTGTCATCGTCCCCAATTATTTATGTCAAATTATATTTTTGTAGATATATTTATATAGAATTTTCCGGGCTTTTCTGGAGTGTTCTTTTTATGTCGTCATTTCCTTCAAGAGGAAGTGACGACAGGAAAGAACATTCCAGAAAAGCACAGTATAAAAACGGATGCGAAGTGGGGACGAATGCCAGTCTGCTTCGAGTCCTTCAGGTACGACCCGCATTTCGATAGTCTTTAAATTCACGCAATTATTCGCACGCCTTTGAGGATAATCGCTCTTTATCCTCTTGTGACTTATTCGCGCGATAGCAAAGTCGCTTTCTTTGCTCGCGTCGTGCACGCTCACTGTGTTGGAGTCGCTTGCTCCTCGCGTTCGCGAAATTCGCGTTCGCACGCGCCTCAACCGCTTTTGGCCGCTCTCCGTGCGGTTCACCGCGGACTCGCACTGTCCGTGCTTCGTAATGTGAGCTGAAAGTGTTGAACGGTTAAAACCAGTGTAAATAGCTTTGTATATATTACTTTATTCTGACTGTGACTTTTCTCTTGACTGTGTAAAATATACTTTGTTAACCTGTTCAGAACTTGCGTGTGAATTAATTCTGTGTGTGCGTGTTCGTGACTTTTCCGTCTCTCTCTCCTCCACGGTTCCATTCCGTACCGAACACATTTTAATCGTAAAAATGTCATTAATCCATTAAAATTATTTTCAAATCAATAAAATGCGAAATAAATGTTCTAGGTTTTATTTTATTCCATGTTTACTTTTCATAGATAAGCGAGCTCTTTAAAATCCTCGACGCTGGAGCTCGAGGAAAGCGAGAGAAAGAACGAGTAAGGAGCAAGCGAGATGGCCAACATCAAAGAGAGTTCCGAAGTCTCGACGCGAGCCTATCTTAATCTCCAATCTGTCGAATCATTTTTCATCTTACTACAGAAAATAAAATTTTTACATTTCGCATTTTATCGGTCCGAAAATAATTGTAATGGATTAATGAGACTTTTGCGATTAAAATGACACCAAACACGACATAAATCGAATTACATAATCAAACTATATTAATTATTTATTAATTTAATTTAATAATTAAAAATTATTCGATTTATGTCGTGTTTGGTGTCATTTTAATCGCAAAAATCTCATTAATCCATTACAATTGTTTTCGGACCGGTAAAATGCAAAATGTAAAAATTTTATTTTCTATAATAAGATGAAATATAATACCAAAGATTGGAGATTAAGATAGGCTCGCGTCGAAACTTCGGAACTCTCTTTGACGTTGGCCGTCTCGCTTACTCCTTACTCGTTCTCTTTCTCGTTTTCCTCACACTCCAGCGTCGAGGATTTTAAAGAGCTCGCTTATCTATGAAAAGTAAACATGGAATAAAATAAAACCTAGAACATTAATTTCGCATTTTATTGATTTGAAAATAATTTTAATGGATTAATGACATTTTCACGATTAAAATGACACCAAACATGACATAAATCGGATTACTTTTAATTAAATATGTATGGTTAATCTAGTTAAAAATTATCTGATTTATATCCCCAGTGAGAAATGACCATCAAATCGATATCAAATTGATATCGATCGAAGCAATTTACATCAATTCGACGTTAATTCAATGTCGACTCGATTTCTTCGATAGATTTCTTCTCACTGGATCGTGTTCATTAGTGTGTGATTTTAATCGCAAATATCTTATTAATTCAATGAAATTATTTGAAGCCTATATATATAATATATACATATATACAGGGTGTCCCATGTAACCTGACAAATCGAAATAACTAAAAAAATACGCATTGGACGACATAATATCCAAAATAAAAGTTGTTCCTGTCGAAGAGCGTCGTCGAATGATACCAAAATTGACCCTGCCCCCGCTCCCCTGGGGGTAGGGTGGGGGGCAACTTTTAAATCTCAAACGGGAACCCCCATTTTTTATTGCAGATTCGGATTCTCCATAAAAAAATAAGTAAGTTTTATTCGAAACATTTTTTTTTATTCGTGACAGATGGCGCTGTAAACGATGAAATAGAAAGATAGTGGGGGTAACGAAAGATTGAGACTGGGCATTGGATAACAATTTTTAAGAAAATTTTAGTAATTTTTATAACAATTTTTGAGGAAAGTACCTAACGAATCAAACTCCTCTCGCCTCTCACCTTCGGGGTACTTGTTTTCGGTGAGTCCCCTTGCCTCTCACCTTCGGGGTGCTTGTTTTCGGTGAGTCCCCTCGCCTCTCACCTTCGGGGTGCTTGTTTTCGGTGAGTCCCCTCGCCTCTCACTTTTGGGGTGCTTGTTTTCGGTGAGTCCCCTTGCCTCTCACCTTCGGGGTGCTTGTTTTCGGTGAGTCCCCTCGCCTCTCACCTTCGGGGTGCTTGTTTTCGGTGAGTCCCCTCGCCTCTCACTTTTGGGGTGCTTGTTTTCGGTGAGTCCCCTTGCCTCTCACCTTCGGGGTGCTTGTTTTCGGTGAGTCCCCTCGCTTCTCACCTTCGGGGTACTTGTTTTCGGTGAGTCCCCCGAAAACAAGTTATAAAAATTACTAAAATTTTCTTAAAAATTGTTATCCAATGCCCAGTCTCAATCTTTCGTTACCCCCACTATCTTTCTATTTCATCGTTTACAGCGCCATCTGTCACGAATCAAAAAAAATGTTTCGAATAAAACTTACTTATTTTTTTATGGAGAATCCGAATCTGCAATAAAAAATGGGGGTTCCCGTTTGAGATTTAAAAGTTGCCCCCCACCCTACCCCCAGGGGAGCGGGGGCAGGGTCAATTTTGGTATCATTCGACGACGCTCTTCGACAGGAACAACTTTTATTTTGGATATTATGTCGTCCAATGCATATTTTTTTAGTTATTTCGATTTGTCAGGTTACATGGGACACCCTATATACAGGGTGACCCATTTTAACTTCTCCACCGGATTATCTTGAAAGGAATGCACTTTCTGAAAAAAAGTTTCAGATATAAGTTTTAGTATTTTTCCCTGGCTATTGAATGGCGATATTGAATTTGACCTCGATTGTGAATGTGAAGGTCATTTAAAGGTCAAGTTAATTTTTTTAAATGGCATCCCCTATTTTTTATTACATATTCTTGTAGCTGACTTCAAGAGCTTTCCAAAACACTATAATAAAGTATTTTTTTATTAAGTATTTTCCGAGTTATAAAGCTTGAAATAATTTCATAATTTTACATAAACTGTAAAATATCTCGTAAAATATTTACTTTTCGATGACCTTACCTCAATACTTTTATGCACAGAATAATGAGAGGAACCAATTGGTGTCAAGAAAACACATAGTTGTTTTTAAGAAAAAATATGCAATTTGTAACTAACAATTACATATTTTTTCTTAAAAACAACTATGTGTTTTCTTTACACCAATTGATTCCTCTCATTATTCTGTGCATAAAAGTATTGAGATAAGGTCATCGAAAAGTAAATATTTTACGAGATATTTTACAGTTTATGTAAAATTAAGAAATTATTTCAAGCTTTATAACTCGGAAAATACTTCATGAAAAAATACTTTATTATAGTGTTTTGGAAAGCTCTCGAGGTCAGCTACAAGAATATGTAATAAAAAATAGGGGATGCCATTTAAAAAAATTAACTTGACCTTTAAATGACCTTCACATTCACAATCGAGGTCAAATTCAATATCGCCATTCAATAGCCAGGGAAAAATACTAAAACTTATATCTGAAACTTTTTTTCAGAAAGTGCATTTCTTTCAAGATAATCCGGTGGGGAAGTTAAAATGGGTCACCCTGTATATATATATAATATTATATATATGTATGTATGTACGTATGTATGTATGTATACAAATTTATAATGCGAAGATACGTTTGCGTTCTTCTAGCTGGCCGTGCGCCGAGCGCACACGTACACGGCTTTTTCCTTGTGTGCGCGCTACATCACGCACACGAGGAAAGAGCCGTGTACGTGTGCGCTTGGCGCTCGGCCAGCTAGAAGAGCGCAGACATATCTTCCGTCTCCGTCTCTCCCTCGCGCTATAGCTGACACGCTGGGTGCTTTCCAGCAAGCCGCAGTGTAACACAGTGTCCACTAGTATGAGTGAGACACACTCATATATCTCACTAGATATACTGAGTGTGTCTCACTCACACTAGTGGACACTGTGTTACACTGCGGCTTGCTGGAAAGCACCCAGTATATACAGTAGCGCAACTCCGGCAAAATCAGCGTGGCACAAAATGAGTGCGCATGCGCCGACTTGGTGGCCGCCAATCACAGCAGTGATCTGCTATCTCTGTTGCTTTTCTATAGCGTTCTCTCTCATTCTTATTGAAACGGCCATTTAAATAGCCATTTAATATTAAATGTGGAGGGAAAGTGATCTGAGTGACCACGAGTACATACAGAAGCACAGTGAAAAGAAAATAGAGAAGTATTTTAAGTGGAACAATATTGTGTGATCATTAGTGGTTATTAGTGATTATTAGTGATCAAAAATATTGTGTAAAAGCCGAGAAAATAAATTAAACAGAATTGTTTATCTGTACAAAGATCTTGTACAGATTTCCAATTCTCTTCTTGAAAGCACTTTGATCTTAGTTTTGTTGCAGATTTCTTCTGAGGAGACCCTTTAGGATTAACAAGGAAAGAAGAAAAGACCCCATATAAGATGCCCAAAGAAAAAGTGAGGTGTGCCGTGAGAGGATGCCATGAGAGATTTGAGGGACAACGACACATGTTTCGCTTTCCAAAAGAATATGACAGGTACAAGATTTTATTTTGTTATTTTTTAAAACAAATATATATCTACTTATATATTAGATTCAAGTAAAATAAAAATTGCAACATTTGCAGCATGTTTGTAAGGTAAAAACTATGAAATAATTGGAGACAGATTTATAACGGTACAAATATTTTTGTTTACATACTGCAAGCATATCAATAAAATTTTTAAATTGTACATTTATCCATTAAATATATTATAATTATGTACTACATTACTATATACATAATTATTGCTTATATACATATAAGAAACTTACACATGTGACATTTGCATACAATGTTGGATGTAAAGCAGAATATATGCTGCAAATATTGCAATTTTAATGTTGCGTTATCTATATTTATACTTTTTTATGTATAAATATATGTGTGTGTTATAATTATATACATATTGAAAATTTTGGTTTATGTAGATGGTTGCAATGGATACGTGCATGTGGCAGATTGGATCTGGAAAAACATGGTGCAGAATATGTACATAACAACTACCAAATATGCCATTTACATTTTGAAGAGAAATGGTATACTGTACATACCAAGAGATCTGCCATCAATCCAAATGCTGTACCTACAATATTCTTAGAAGAAAAGTAAGTTTTTACAGACAAAATTTAAAATCTAATATAATGTCAATTTAGATTTACATCTCAAAATCTAATAATGATAATATGCCTACAGTAACAAAATAGTCTTGTGTGTAACAGTTCTTTTTTAGTATGAGATTAAATATAACACTGATATTATATTTTTTATCTTGTATGTGATGTGTTAATATTAGTCTTCTTTATATCTATCATTTATGATTTTCATATGTGATTTCATATTCTTATAATATCTCTAAAATATCAATATGTATTGTACATTTATATTTGTATATCATATTTATAGCAATGCATTTGTTGAAAACGATCCAATCAAAGAAGAAAAGGAGAAAATGATTGAAAGAAAAGAGGACAATACAGACATCAGTGAAAAAAGGATACATAATGAAATGGAGCGTCCTTTAAATACAAAAGGAATAGAGGAAGAAGAAAATTGTGCAGGAAACGTTACACAAGAAGAAAGCAATAGGTAACTAAATTGAAATTACAAGAAAAACTAACAAATAACTATACATGTAGATATATATGTATATATATATATATATATACAGGGTGGGGAAAAAGTACCGGGACACCTAAATAACTTCTGAACGGTTTGAGATATCGGATTGAAATTTACGGGGTTACAATAGTATCACACAATCTACCACATAACACTAAAAACGCTTATTTTAACACTCCCGGGGGGTGGGGGGGAAGGGAGGCAAAAAAATCTTAAATGGAATATGGGATCGAGTGAGGGTTTGTTTGAAAGAGCTTTTCGAGACAAGAACAACGCGATGTCGCCGAGGTCTCTACAATTTTTGGTAATTATGCAGTATAGGGGACCACCCTCCGATGACCTTGACCTTGACATATGTTGTCAAGGTCATCCTCCTGAGTGACCTTCGGAAGGTTTTAGCCCTCGGTCACTACTCGTTAAAAAGTTATGAATAAAAGAAGTTTGAAAAATTTGGCACTTATTTCGAATACACATTTACACATTTACCGCCAATGATCAATGAACAAAACAACTTTTACGACATTGTGTGTGTATATGGCATTCCTACTATTGTTAATATTTCTATGACTTTGAAACGGAATCCGAAAGTAAACTAATATACGATAGATTTTCGTACAGATAACATTCTGATAATCTATCTTAAAATGAAACCTCACTTTGCATTGAAAAGTGTACGCGTGGAGGCAGTGTGTTCCGCCCCCCCTACGGGGGGGCTCCACTATCGAAAAACTACACACATAGGTGTGGGTGGAACTTGCTTCGCGTGGAAAGTTTCCACGTGGAGGCAGTGTGTTCCGCCCCCCCTACGGGGGGGCTCCACTACCGAAAAACTACACACATAAGTGTGGGTAGAGCTAGTTTTTCAGTAGTGGAGCCCCCCCGTAGGGGGGGCGGAACACACTGCCTCCAAGCGTATACTTTTCGATGCGAAGAGAGGTTCCACATGGGTTTGCAATTTTTGACGCGAATCTATGTTTTACGCGTGGAAATGTAATAAGAAATATCAACAACAGTAGGAATACCATATACATACACAGTGTCGTGAAACTCCTTTTGCTCATTGGTTATTGCCGGTGAATGTGTAAAGGTGTATTCAAAATAAGGGCGACATTTTTCAAACTTTTTTTGTTTATAACTTTTTAACAAGTGGTGACCGAGGGCTAAAACCTTCCGAAGGTCACTCAGGAGGATGATCTTGACAGCATATGTCAAGGTCAAGGTCATCGGAGGGTGGTCCCCTATACTGCATAATTACCCAATTTTTTTTCGCAGAGTTATAATCATTTAAACACACATTGAGATTTCGCAGTAGCGGAGGGTGTGTGTGCGTATGTGCGTGCGTCAAACTGTTTCGTACTTGCAATGCGTACCGAGAGTACTTGTCACGGTTCGCGTAATTCAAGAAGCGGCATCCACCCTCTGGGACGATCCGTGCTCGCTTAATCGGTTGATCGATAAATCAAAACATGAATTATTCCCAAAACCGTAGCACTGCCATTTATTGTCAGTGCACGTGGTCTCAGTTTTTCGTTTCCAGGTTCTTTCTCGAAGTTTGGATCACGAACACGGTTGAAATTGATTTCAATCTTAGATCGTACCAAGTTCTGTTCGATTTTCGCTTCCGAGTTAATTTTTGAACATTCATTACAGTTTACTGTATTACAATCCGTGATTTTTACTCTTCACTGTATTTTTAATAACTTTTAACACTTGAGTATCCAAGTATTAGTTTATTTAGTTTTTATCTCTTCAGTCAACGATGTTACGTCTTTCTGAACGAGAACGCATATCTCTTTTGATGATGAGAGGCTGGGGCGATCGATTGAGATCGTACAATGACGTGAGACAGCTTTTCAATGAAACTTTTCGCAATGAAGGTACTGCCATTTCAAGATCGACAGTCAGACAGCGTTTCAACGAAATTGGAAGTGTTAAAAATCGTCCAGTATTAGGTAGGCCAAAGTCAGCAACAAATCCAGAAAAATCATTGGATTCTACAATCTTTCATCGAAAATCCGCATGATTCAAGTCGTAAAGTTGCTTTGCAACATGACATTGATAAAAAGTCTGTTCTTAAAATATTAAAAAATGATAAATTTTATCCCTATAAAGCCCATCTTGTGCAAGAGCTAAATGAGGATGATTTTGATAGACGTATTGAATTTTGTGAGTTGATGATGGAAAGAATAGACGAGGATCCTAACTTTCTATCAAACATAATTTTCTCAGATGAAGCAACATTTCAGATAAATGGCAACGTTAACGTATCGGCACAATTGTAGATTCTGGTCTGACGCAAATCCTCACTGGATTGAAGAAACACGCACGCAGTATCCGCAAAAATGAAATGTGTGGGCAGGTATTCTCAATAATGCCGTCATTGGTCCATTTTTCATCGATGGAAATTTAACAGCTGTACGAGGATATGCTAAGACATGAAATAGTTCCAGCAATACAAGCAATCGTGGGGGACAATTTTGAGGATACATGGTTTCAACAAGATGGTGCTGCACCGCATTACGGAAGGAACGTCCGTCATTATCTTAGCACAATGTTTCCTGAGCGATGGATAGGTAGGAGAGGAGCTATCGAATGGCCTCCTAGATCGCCTGACCTAACACCTCTCGACTACTTTCTGTGGGGTTACTTAAAAGAAAGAGTTTATAAAACAAAACCATAAAATCTGGATGAATTACGAAATCGGATTCTTCAGGAAGCTGCTCTTATCCCTCATAATTACATTCAAAATGCCGTTTTATCTTTTTATCATCGGATAGCTTGTTGTCAAACAGTTGACGGTGCACATTTTGAACAATTGATATAAACCTCCCTACAATTGCCTTAGTTGATTATACACACACACCCGGTCTTGCACACGCACGCACGCACATACGCACACACACACACACACACACACACACACACACACAGCAGAGGGGGTTTGGAGTCGTTAACTACTGTGGAATTGACGAACCACGGGGTCCCTGTCTCTTCTGTGAAACACATTTGCACACACGCACACACACCCTCCGCTACTGCGAAATCTCAATGTTTAAATGATCATAACTCTGCGAAAAAAAATCGTAGAGACCTCGACGACCTCGCGTTGTTCTTGTCTCGAAAAGCTCTTTCGAACAAACCCTCACTCGATCCCATATTCCATTTAAGATTTTTTTGCCTCCCTTTCCCCCACCCCCCGGGGGTGTTAAAATGAGCGTTTTTGGTATTATGTGGTAGATTGTGTGATACTATTGTAACCCCGTAAATTTCAATCCGATATCTCAAACCGTTCAGAAGTTATTTAGGTGTCCCGGTACTTTTTCCCCACCCTGTATATATATATATATATATATAATAATACATTATATATATATATACATATATAATGTATGTATGCATATATTGATATGTGTCAATATTATGTTTTCAGCGAAGAAACATTGCAACCAATGCAACAACCAGCTAAGAAAGTATTACTACCACTTGATGTCCAGATTACTGAACCGTAAGTTAATTTTGAATATCACATCTATTTTTTTATACATTTTAGATTTTATTTATTTTTATACAAATTTTTGATAATTAGTACATGTGTAGAAGCATTTTAATTAATGCTTTAATATAATGTATTTATATCGATTACCTTATTTATTGTTACAATTTTACATTTCATGTAATATATTTTTTGGTATTTATTTTGTGTAGGAGCACATCCAAAAATACACACACTGGAATAAGAAAGAAATTCCAGAAAGAAACTCCACAGGAAAAGAAATTACAAAAGCGAATCGGGCGATTAAAAGCAAAGGTGAAAGCTCTACACGAAAGGAACCGACGACTGAAGAAACAGTTTGAAAAAATGAAGAGAAGTGAAGCAGCTGGAAAGAAGCTTGACGAACTCGGGACCTTGCGTCGAGTAGCTAGTAAGTTCTTTCCACCAAATTTTATAAAAATTTTAAGTGCACAAATTAACGCACATAACAAAAGCAAACAAGGAAGACGTTATACTCCTGAGTATAAACAATTCGCGTTGTCTTTATATTTCTTAAGTCCGCGAAATTATAAAATGTTGAAAAATGAGATTGCTTTACCATCTGTACGTAATTTGCAGTTATTTACGCAAAGATGGAAAATCAAGCCCGGTATAAATGAAAAGATATTTAATGTATTGTCCATAAAATTAAATTCATTGCCACCATTGGAACGACATTGTATTTTATGTATAGATGAAATGAGTTTGAAAAGTCATTTATTTTATAACTTATGTGAAGACGAAGTTATTGGTTTTGAAGATACAGGCGATAAAAAATCATCATTATCTGCAAAAAGTGCTTTAGTTATTATGGCACGTAGTATAACAGGTAATTGGAAACTTCCTGTTTGCTATTGTTTAATTCATACTGCATGTAAATCGGATGTGTTAAAACCGATTTTGTTTAATGTGATATGTAAATTGCGAGATTGCGGTGCAACGGTGCATGCTTTAATTACGGATGTGGGCTCGAATTTTTTGCAATTATCTCGAGAGTTAGGTATTTCTACGGACAATTCCATGTTTTCAGTAGATGGAATGGATATATTATATATATTTGATGTTCCTCATTTAATGAAAAGAACTCGCGATAATTTAATAAAATATAAAATAGAGCTTGGAACTAACAAAATTGCTTCATGGGCTCACATTGTCGAATTTTATAATAAAGATAGTAGGCAATGGATTAAATTGGCACCGAAATTATCAAAAAATCATATCGAGCCAAATAATTTTCAGAAAATGAAAGTTAAATTTGCAGTACAAGTTTTAAGTAATCATGTAGCTGCCGGTATGTGTACTCAAATGTCCTCCGGTCTTCTTCCAAGTGAAACCGTTGGAACAATAGATTTTATTGATCATTTTGACAAATTGTTTGATATTTTAAATTCTTCTCTTTTGAACTCTCCAAAAGAATATGGACAAGTATTTACTGGCAGTAAAAAACAGATACAGTTTTTAAAAGAAATGATTCATTTTATCAAAAATATTCGTGTCATCAATAATAGAGGTTCCCAAATAAAAATCAAATGTTTCGAGTGTTGGCAAATTAGTATACAAAGCATGATGCAATTTTGGGAGAATGTTATAATTTCCCATATATCCGCACACGTAGGATTAATCAAGATTGTCTCGAAAATTTCTTCGGCTCTGTTAGACAACAAGGCGGTAATTGTTTAAACCCGACACCTATTCAATTTATCCGCGCTTATAAAAAATTATTTAGTATGAAAATGTTGGAACATTCGGATGCGCAAAATTGTGCTGTAGATACTGATCAAATGTTAAATTTAATAAGCACATCAGATTCGAAAACGTCTACATCTTGCGAATTTGATTCATTTGCGCCAACATGTCCAGTTTTAGAAATATCAAATCATGATTATTATAATATGGACTTGCCGGAAGAAAATGCGTTTAGATATGTATGCGGATATTTAATTAAAAAATGTACACAAATACATACATGTGAGGCATGCGAAAATTATCTCAATGAAAGTAAGACTGTTTTAGACAATACTGCTTTATATTGTTCTTTCCGGGCTTATAATAGCACAGAAGAAAATCAATTTGGCAAGTTACATTTAGCAACTAATGAGTTCTGTGCTTACGTACATAAATTAGAAGAAATATTTGTGAAAACATTTGAAAATAATTGTTTCCATAAAAATATTGGTAATCATTTATTTCAACTTGCTCAGGATGTAGTTTTTCAACCGCCCTGTCCGGATTTCCCTAAAGATTATTTGATAAAATTATTTCTTCGCATGCGTATTTATTTTACTTTATCTGAGCATAATAAAGCATGCAATAAATATAACGTTAATAGGGGAAATAAAAAACTTGTAAATGTTTTACATTTGTAAATATCTTTTCTACATTTCTTTTTTATGTACAGTCTTATTTTCATTTTGCACATGTATTAATTTTTTTAGCATGCGATTAAAATTATGTTTGTTATTGACATTATTCTATATATTATATTTTAATAGTCTATATTTATATGTATGTGCATGTTTTTATTGCGTTTAAGTATATTTATTTTCTTATTCTTTCTTTTGTTTGTACTGAGGTGGATCGAGTAGCTGAGGTACAGACAAAATGATTGAATTTATATTTAAGGAAATATGTATAGATTAAGTGTTTTATTGTATTTATCATATTTTTGTTATGTTATTATGTATAAACTTATATTGTGTTATGTTTTACACATAATCAATTTTTGTGATTAATATATAACATTTAACACTTTTATGCATGTTTTTTATTAACTTCTTTTCTTTATGTGTGCTTCCAAATTTTTTAAATGTATGCATGTATAACATACATATGTTTAATATTAATAATTTTTATTTGTTTTTGTTTCAGAGTAACGACATCATTTTCAATTACAGCTTTCTTTTATATGTATGTATACGTAATACATAATATATGAAAAAAAGTATAAAAATATTATAAACAAAATAAAAATAGTTTTCCACTTTAAATAAAAGATTATTAAAAAACAATATTTTATTATTTTAAATATCTCTGTTATTATTAAAAATCGAGCACTTTAATAGCAAAAAAGTTAAATTTTATATGTAAGAAATTATTTTTTTGCATTATATATTAATAACAAAAAAATTAAGAAAAATATATTGTTCATTATAGCATTTATATATATATATATATATTGTGTATTTTATATTTATTACATTACTTATTCATTTTTAATATCCTTATTTTACAAATTTTTGACATTCTTACAAATAATAAAGATATTAGAAATGTATTATTCTATACAGAGGTATCAGCGATGCGTTATGACAAGCCGCTGATTCGTACAATTTTTATCCTCCGTATCTCCGCGGAGGTGCATGATCACAGAGGTGTCCTACCTCATCCCCATCACCATCCCATCTCCTACCTACCCTATCAGTATTTACCTGTGATTCTGGAACACCCTATACATTTATATGTTCTGATCGTTTTGATGTCAGATGATTCACCCTATATAGTACGTATGCGAATGTTAGAAAGAGAAAAAAAGATTATCGAAGAGAGAGTAACAGAAACAGAAAATCACTGCTGTGATTGGCGGCCACCAAGTCCGCGCATGCGCACTCATTTTGTGCCACGCCAACATCAAAGGTGCCGACAGAGAGTTGCGCTACTGTATATACTGTGCCCTCACGCTATAGCTGACACGCTTGGCGATCGAGATCGAAAATTATATCTCTTGCAAGGAGACGGTCGAGCTTTCCACCTGGATTTTAGTTGAATATTATATATGTTTTTATACATATTTTTATACTCTTCCTACTAATATATTCACTTTTTTTCAACGTGTCTTTAAATAATTTATGCAATACATTAAAATTAAACCTATATTAATATCATTAAAAAAATTATATTTATATAATATTTTTTAAGGATTAATATAGGTTTAATTTAGTATATTGCATAAATTATTTAAAGACATTTAAAAAAAATAGAAAAAAAGAAAGGTTTTGAACTCGAGATCTCCAGCGTTCTAGCCGCTCGACTTACTAACACGACCACGCTTATTGCTTTGAAAGTAGGTATATCGAACCGGTCCCCTCCGTTGTGAGCCACCTTGCCGTGGTGGAGGGGCTCCCCTGGGAGAGATCCCAGGGGTCTAAGAGCTCACACATGGAAGGAAAACCATGTTAAAAAACCCGGGTAGGCCGGACTCGTGAGGAGGGTTATACCAACCGGCCTAGGAGTGGGGGGCTCCGAAATAACCCCCCCCCTGGAAGACAACCAGGTTAAATAATAACACTTTATGGAATTGATGGATAATATAGTTAGAAACTTACCGCCCCAGGGGTCTCGGAGCCCCAGGGGCCGGCGTGGGGGGGGTAGAGTCCCGGCTCCCCCCACGTCGTCATCGGACGACGGGCGGTGCGGGGGGTGCGACGCAGGCCCCCCGCACTATTCCGCTACTGCGGGGTGCGGCGGTTTCCTCCAGACCGCGGTCTGGAGGATTTTTGAGAAGTTCCTCCTCTTCTTAGAGGAGGAATTCTCCAATAAGAGGTGTGCGTGCTCGGGGGGTTTTGTCCCCCCGAGCCGTCAGGGAGGCGTAGGACCGCGGTCCTACGCCTCGGTGGCTCGAGGTGTGGGGAGGCCTGCGTTCCGTTCCGTCGGGACGCAGACCTCCCCGGAGGTAAGTGCCCCCCCCCCAGGTGCTTCAAGTGCCTGGGGCGGGGGCACATCCGAAGATGGTGCCCGTCCGCCGTTGACCGGGGCAGCTCCTGCCTCCGGTGCGGTGGGGACGGGCACCATGTGGGGGCGTGTGCGGCGCCGGCCGCACACTGCCCCCAGTGTGCCGACGCGGGGCTACCCGCTCGCCACCGTATTGGTGGGAGCGGGTGCCCCGTGGTCCCTCCCCGTCGCGGGGGAGGGAGGAGGAAGCGGAAGAAGGGAAAGGGGGCTCCACCCCCTTCCTCGGTTGTTCTTGGGGAGGGGAGGGGGGCTTCACCCCCCTCCCTGGTTGTTCCTGGGGAGGAGCCCCCGCCTTCGGCTGAGGCGACCTTTCCTCAGGTTGACGTTTCCATGGAGGTCGTCTCTGAGGCCGGCTTAGATGCCGGCTTGGGGGCGGCCTCCGTGGAGTGTTTGTCCTCCATGGGCCCCCCTTCTGGGGAGCCCATGGAGGTGGCGGAGGAGGGGAAGTGTCCCCCTCCCTTCCCTACTGTTGTAGAAGTTGGTGGGACGGAGGCGGGGGATCCTGTAGAGGATCATAAGTTAACCCGTCTCCGCCCTTTGGTCCGCTTGGAGGACCTGGACTTGAGTACTGTCCATGGTACATTGACGGAGGTAGTAGTTAACCCCTCCCTAATATCTGGTACCGGGGTTAAGAAAAAAAAGAGGAAGAAAGGAGGTAACGGTAGTGAGCCCCCCTCCCATTGGAGTGAGCTTCACATCTAGGGGGGGGGGTCCCTGAAGGGGAAGGGTAGGGGCGTTTGTCCTCCTTCCCTGTCGCCTCCTTTTAGAAGGTGTGGGAATTATTACATTCCCTTAGTGGGGGTCGGTTTTCTTTAAGGGACGGCTGGGGGCGGGGGCCCCCAGTCGCCCCTAGCCCCATTCCACCAGGGGGCGGCCCCCCCTAACATCTGGGGGGCGGGGGAAGGTCGAGGTGTCCTGGCCTTCCCCAGTTTAGAGTATTTCATACAAGGGGAGGGAGTCCTATTACGAGACCCTGGCACTCCCTCCCCCCGGGATTGAGGCCGCCGTTAGTTGGCAGCCACGCCTGAGGAGGGGCTGGATGAATACCTATGGTGATGCCCAGCCCCTCCTCACTTTAGGCTAGGATGGACACCCCCAGGGGTTTTAGTGGGTATGCCGGAGGGGAACTTCTTTCCCCTCCGGTGAGTCCCACATAACCCGTAGAGGTCCCCCCGGGCCTCTCGGGTATCCATAAAGAATTTCCCCTGGGTTATCAAAAAAAAAAAAAAAAAAGGTATATCGAATCGGTAGATTACGTACTGACTTTATTTTTATTTCTAGGAAAATAATGGTACGAGTTATTGTACCATGTATTATATTAGTAGGAAGGGTATCAGTTATGTAACATATTGATACCCTTCTTACTAATATAATATATGGTACAATAACTTGTACCATTATTTTCCTAAAAAGGAAAATAAAGTCAGTACGGAATCTACCGATTCGATATACCTTTTTTTTTGTTAAGGATGGGGAAATCCTATTTACGGATACCCGCAGGCCATGGGCTGAGGAGGCACCATGACCCGCAGGTTATGTGGGACTCCTCGCAAAGCACAGGCAGAAGCCACACACAGCAGGGGGAGGAGGAACATCCTCCCCTCCCATCCCCAGAAAGGGGAGCCGCACTAGGAAGAGAGCATCTCCCCCACACTGCGGGCAACCGACCTGTGCCGTAATGCAAGACTACCCACTAAAACCCCACCCGGTGGCCTTCCCTGACCTATAATGGGAGGGGACCAGGTATCACCATATGGTATTCTTCTGGTCCCCTCCCAGGTATGACCTTAACAGGTCCCATCCGGGAGGAAGACATTTGATAGGGGAGAGCCGGCCACCACCAACTCTCCCCCCCCTACCCGAGGGGCGCCGCCGTGCACGGTGGGCCTCACTCCACCGGATTAAGCCGAGGCTGCCCGACGCCGCCCCCCCCAGAAACCCGTCTCGCCTAGGAGAGGGGCTATTCCCCTCGCCCAGGCCGGGCCCCCACCCTTGTCGGGCCTGGACAGAACCAGACCGTCCAAGGGATGGGGGCCCAATCCTCCGCCGCCCCGACCCCGCCTCGGAAACGTCCGAGCGGCCCGGGGCGGCCCGGCCCGGTGGGCCCGGGAATCCCGGGACACCACCGGCCCGTCACAAACAAACCTTCACCAGTGGACCCGGCGAACCAAGTCCACCGGATCCAGGCTCCCACCTCCTAACTGCTGCCCGAGTCCCCCCGAAGAAGGACTGGGGCAGCATCCCGGCCCCCGAACCGAGCCCGGCCAGGCCCGGGAGAGGGGGGGGGCTCTCCAATCAAGGATCCCCCCCACAAATCCCCCGGACCCGGCCGAACCCGGCCCAAGAGCCCTCCGCCGTCCCGATCGTCCGAACGGATTCGGACGAGCGGGAACGGCCCAGCCCGATGGGCCCGGGAGTTCCGAAGCCCACCACGACAAGGTGGCCTCAAATCGAGGGGGACCGATTCGATATACCTACTTTCAAAGCAATAAGCGTGGTCGTGTTAGTAAGTCGATCGGCTAGAACGCTGGAGATCTCGAGTTCGAAACCTTTCTTTTTTTCTATTTTTTTTTTATGTCTTTAAATAATTTATGCAATATATTAAATTAAACCTATATTAATCCTTAAAAAATATTATATAAATATAATTTTTATAATGATATTAATATAGGTTTAATTTTAATGTATTGCATAAATTATTTAAAGACATGTTGAAAAAAGTAATTAGTATATTAGTATATTAGTATGAAGAGTATAAAAACATATATGATATTCAACTAAATTCCAGACAGAAAGCTCGACCGTCTCCTTGCAAGAAATATAATTCTCGATCTCGATCGCCAAGCGTGTCAGCTATAGCGTGAGGGCACAGTATATACAGTAGCGCAACTCTCTGTCGGCACCTTTGATGTTGGCGTGGCACAAAATGAGTGCGCATGCGCGGACTTGGTGGCCGCCAATCACAGCAGTGATCTATAGCAAGCTCTTATAAGAATATCGACTACTTCTGTAGGCGTATAATTTGCCATTTTACCAGAATTTTATCAGAGTACAAATGTTAAAAAAATACATAAACACTTGTGACTTTGGCACTAAATGGACAAAATTTTGGAGGGATACTTAGAGGAACTTCATCAGATGGAAAGTCCAAAATGTCTCGGTACTTCGGACCATTCAAGTTGCCTAAAGGATTACGCTAAAAGCAGTTTCTTGAGAAGTAATTAATGAGTAATAAAAAATAATGAGAAGTTTGTTTTAAGACTAATTTCGAGTATTAACAATGAAAACGTAGTATTTTTATTGTTAATTTATTGCAGAATCGTAAGCATGGGTTCTCAGTAAGAGAAATCGAAGAAATTGAATTTCGTCGATTACAGCGCCATCTATCATGAATCGAGAAAAATGTTTCAGACAAATTGTATGTGTTTTTAGCCAAAGATTCCGAATATGCAATAAAAAATAGGGGTTCCCATTTAAGATTTCAAACTTGCCCCCCTCACCGCCCAGGGGGAGGGGTGGGGGGGCTGATTTTAACGTCATTGTACGTCCCCCTCGAAATGACGAAATTTTGATTCTAAACATTTTTTCGTAGTGTGCTTATTTTTCGAGTTATTTGGCTGCCTAAGTTAAAATGGGTCACCCTGTATAATGTACATATATATGTATATATGCAAAATACGGGACAGACTTATTAATATGTTTTATTATAGTTGCGCGTTTTTTCCATATTAAAATACATATATATGTAAAATAGAATAATTAAAAACATTTTTTCAATAATAATACATATATTGCTATCATAATATGTATTAATGTAATCATCGCGAAGCTATGTAATACAGCATATTAGTAAATCTGTAACGTTTCCGTATTTTGGATCCACAATTATAAGTTAGGACAGACATACCATAATCGTGGATCTAGCACGGATATGAACCGATTGATGGGTAATGAAAAAGTGGATCTAGCACGGATATGAACCAATCGATGGGTAAAGAAAAGGTGGATCTAGCACGGATATGAACCAATCGATCGGTAAAGAAAAGGTGGATCTAGCACGGACATATAACAACCGAGCAGCAAGAAAAGGTGGATCCAGCCATATAGTTCCGCCGACTGAAAATGTGGATCCATTGGCGCCACTGTACGGCCTAGAAAAAGCATCTCACGAAAATCGACGGCATGGCCCCTCTCAGGCTTCTCTCTGCTACTACTTACGACTTGCGACACAGCTTGTGCGACTATTGTAGACGAGGCTTAAAGTTTAGCCGGTGGAAACCACGGACTAAGGAATAGAGGGACCACGGACTAAGGAATAGAGGAACCGAGTCTAAAGTCCTAGTTTAGGCGAGAGGGGTTGGTAACTCAAGCGTGCGGGGGGGACTGCTTTCCGCCATATTGATGTAGCGATTCTCACACAGAGATCCTAGGTTTGTTCGCGTCGCTTGCCCCAACATGCTCCTACTCGCTCCAATACGCTCCAAACTATAGTATTACGTTACGTATACTATAGATTGGAGCGTATTGGAGTGAGTAGGAGCATATTGGGGTATTGCGACGCGAACAAACCCCCTGTGTCTGTGACATGGTTACACTCGTGTAGTGGTGCCACGAGACATAACGAGTGACAAGCGTAAAGAGGTTAGGCGGTGATTTTATGTTTTATTATTGTTGTTATTGTTGTTATTGTTGTTATTGTTGTTTATTGTTGAAAAGAGAAATTATTTTACATCTAACAAGAGAATAAAATATATTAATTAGTTCCAATTCTTATTTCTTAATTCACGCATTAATTTATTCTATTCTTTTTATTTTTTAAATAAATAATTCTAATTTCTTATTTATAATATTTAATAATTATTCCTATTTCTATTTTGTTATTGTGCGCAGGATCTGACTTTCATTTCTCACACGTACGCAAATAGTGAGTTCTATGTGTGGTGATTACTAAACGAATATGGCGGCCCCCCCCGCCGCAAACGTGCCTCACCGGTACAGCTTGTGCTCCGTCCCTCTATTCCTTAGTCCGTGAGAGGGACCGAGTCTAAAGTCCTAGTTTAGGCGAGAGGGGATGGTAACTCAAGCGTGCGGGGGGGACTGCTTTCCGCCATATTGATGTAGCGATTCTCACACAGAGATCCTGTGTCTGTGACATGGTTACACTTGTGTAGTGGTGCCACGAGACATAACGAGTGACAAGTGTAAAGAGGTTAGACGGTGATTTTATGTTTTATTATTGTTGTTATTGTTGTTTATTGTTGAAAAGAGAAATTATTTTACATCTAACAAGAGAATAAAATATATTAATTAGTTCCAATTCTTATTTCTTAATTCACGCATTAATTTATTCTATTCTTTTTATTTTTAAAATAAATAATTCCAATTTCTTATTTATAATATTTAATAATTATTCCTATTTCTATTTTGTTTATTGTGCGCAGGATCTGACTTTCATTTCTCACACGTACGCAAATAGTGAGTTCTATGTGTGGTGATTACTAAACGAATATGGCGGCCCCCCCCCGCCGCAAACGTGCCCCACCGGTACAGCTTGTGCTCCGTCCCTCTATTCCTTAGTCCGTGATGGAAACAGTCGAAAGTAGGTAATGCCAACCTCTATACTTTTTATTATTGGCTATTCTAGCTCTATTTGTACATAACCTGGCTTTATTAAGTTGGCTGTACTGAAATATCGATCTTCTTCACTCCTATTTCACTTCCAGTGGAAACAGCATAATAAATTTGTTCTGCACCGAAGTAGAATCGGATTGAAGACTTCGGTGGAAAATAGGCCATTGGTCGCGTTCAGCAGACGCAACTGTTGTACAACTGGTGAGTAATTCTTTTTAATGCGTCAACATGATTGGTCTAGATTTCGGGATCTAATAGAAAGGACCAATAATCACTGATCGCTCACTGATCTGCTCTGCTGCTGAACGCAGCCATTGGCCTAGTTTCCACCGAAGTCTTCAATCCGCTTCTACTTCGGTGCAGAACAAATTATTATGCTGTTTCCACTGGAAGTGAAATAGGAGTGAAGAAGAAACGGGAGTGAAATGAGTTAATCTATCGTGTTTCCATCGACTCAAATTCGGTTCTACGCCAGATTAGGTGCTTCGGTGGAAACTAGGCCATTGGGTGTTTACGATAATTCGGTTAGGAGTTATTTCCACTAGGGCCGAAATATATGATAAGCACAACCATCTAGAACTATCACCTCACTAAAGTCTCGGGGTTTGTTCGCGTCGCAATACCCCAATATGCTCCTACTCACTCCAATACGCTCCAATCTATAGTATACGTAACGTAATACTATAGTTTGGAGCGTATTGGAGCGAGTAGGAGCATGTTGGGGCAAGCGACGCGAACAAACCTAAGGTCTGTAGATGGAGGAACGGACCATATATGTAATACTCCTATATTGCTAGCCTACCTTATTTTCTATAGGCGGTGCGTCCGCCGATGAAGTGAGACAGATAGCAGATGATCTGGCCATTCTGCACATGCGTGAGCCTGTCAGACAGGCCGCGTATATTTGTGGAATATTTAAATAGATTTTTCACCGCATATTGTAAAATAGCAGGAAAAAAGAAGAGTACTAAGAATAGAATAGTTTAAAAAAATTATCAGGATCAATACAATGAATTAAACATTAAAAGAAATATTTTTATTCAAACAATTATAATACTACTACTATTATTACTATTGATTATTGAACAAAATTAACTTTGTATACTTCGTTCGAAGGTTGTTGTCTTTTTGAGACATTTTTTTTGCTTCATCAAATAATCTTAAATTAATATATAATTCAATAATGTGAAATATGGTTTAAAATTTTTTCCGTATTTTAAATTTGCACCAAGTACTTCGCACATTCCTAAATTGGTAGCTGCTCCATCAAAGGTTATAGAATACACGCTGCAATTATGTGAATGTAAAGCATGTAATGCTAATTTTAAAACATTTGCATGTTCAACGCTACTTAATCCTCGAACAAGAAAATATCCTATAGGAACTTTCCAGCTTTCATTTTGTGATACAACCATAAAAACTAGTGCATTTGTGGCCATTATTGGATTATTATTTTTATCTGATCTTTTTCCCTCCGCGTCTTCTAGATTGCCTAAATCAATGCCACCATAATACTGCCCACTTTGTTTATTATATATAACTTCTTGTTTAATTGACATTTCATCAATTACGAGATTTACTACAATTTTTTTGTAGAAGCTCGTGCAGCAATTGTTTCTAATGCTTCTTTTGTAAAACTGGGTGATCCATTGACCACTTGGTACCACTGTCTTATTGTTGATAGATGTGGAAGAATTCGTTCTCCCCACATTTGTCTTACATATCTATATGCCTTGGGAGAATAAAAATGTAATGTTAACGCAAAGCTGCGAACCTCCTCGGAATATTTTCCTCGACGTTTTTTCTGCAGTAATTTAGTTAACATATCTTTCATTTCATCAGACATCATATTCTGGGAAGAGAAAACAAGACAAATTTTTTTTAAATTTTTATATTTAGATATATTAGGTGTAGTAGAAAGTTCTTAGCTTTTTCTTGGTAAATTGTACCAAGAAAAAAGCTAATATTTAATAAATACATGTGTGTGTGTGTGTGTGTGTGTGTGTGTGTGTGTGTGTGTGTGTGTGCTGTATGTATTTACATATATGTATTAAAATATATAATTATCTTTTCAGGATTATGAATAAGTATAATCTTTTCCTTATATATATATAACTATACTATAAAAAAATATATATATAACCATGATCAAAAGCTTATTTTATATACAATTACAATATACCAAGATTGGAATAAGATTGAAATAAAATTAGGTCGATGTATATATTACCGTTAATGAATCTCCTGCTTCATGGGACATTAATCCTTTCTTTTTTAAATGTTTTATCATATCTTCTAAAGAAGTAATACGTTTCTTTTGATTTCTATTAATATTTTGCAAGTATTTAATTTTATTTGCTTTTTCTTGATCCTTGTCTTTTATAAATTTTAAAACTTGTTGAGCTCTTCTTGGAGTGGAAAAATCGAGTAATGTAATTTCTGAGATAAAGCGTGGTTCATGAAATCGACGTTTCTTAGGAGTACTAACTTCACCAAACATCAAATTATCATCAGAACCTAAGTAAAAAATTCAAAACCAAGTATACAATTTAAGAACAATAAGTGTATGATCCTGGACTATTGAATTTATTGCAAATAATAAAATAACTAATATGTGACTTACAATCTCTCTTCGATTAGAAGAATTAACATCATCATCCATATATTCTACATTCATATGTTTTTCAATAGATGCACCGCTCATTGATGATGAACAGGTGTTCACATTTTCTAATGTATTTTCTTCAATGATATTGTTCCTTATTAATGCTGTGGCATTTTCTGTAATATTCTCAGTTATTGATGATGTATCTTCTTCGATGATATTATCCCTTATTAATGTTGGACCCCCAAGCATTTGACTTTAAAACAATCCCGTTTCGAACACTCGTGACAGCTCGCCGGATTCGGGGTTCGACGGGTCGATCAAAAGAACGTGAATGTGTGAGAATTTGGATAGAACAGATAGTTTATTTCGATAAACGATGTTAGATACAAAGCGCGGATAATGATGATATTTACAATGATGTTGATGAGAGTATATTACAATGATCAGACGCGGGGGTATAACGGTCGGCGGTGACCGTGCGGTGTGTCCACAGCGTGTGGACCGTGCGGTAGTGTCGGTGTCGCGTGGCGCGTGCGGTAGCGCGGTAAATCGGTGGTAGCGGGCGATCACGCGGGAAGCGCGTGACTCGGTGTGACGCGGTGTCGCGTATTGATGGCCGTCGGGATTTAAAGGCCCGCGCGTTTCGGAGTTTGATTGCCGTACTAATGGCGGGTCCGCGGCTCGGTACCGGTACCCGTATGTCGCGGCGCGGAGATACGGATTTCGCGGGTCGTAACGGGAGGAGGCACTCGGGCCGAGAACACTCGGCGGTAGCGGAGAACACTCCACTACGCTCTGGTCGAGGCCTCGCGGAAGAGACAGGTGATATGTGCTAATACGGGAGTCGAGAGGCCTCGACGGAGGCAGAGTACGCTCTACCCCGCGTCCCGTGTATGCTCGGAAGGATTCTGTGAGAGGTGACGGCCGAGAATTCTCGGCGGAGACGGAGTACGCTCCACCCCACACGTTCGGTTCTACATAGATCGTGGTTTTTAGGAAGCAGCGACCGAGAACTCTCGGTGGAAGCGGAGAACGCTCAACTTCCTGGCTTTGCTGTTCTAGGAGACGGTTCGGGTGGCTTACTCGCTTCGGCTTAGTGCGTCTGCTTGTTAGCTCCGGAATCGGTATCTCGTTAATTGCGAGCGGCTTTTTATACCCCGAAAATGCTAATTACTCAGGGTGGGGGTTATCCCCGCCAACGGTAGGTACCCGCCGGGTATTCGGAGCGGGGAAATCGGTTCCGGCGTTTTCGTCTCGCTCGTCGCTTGGCTTCCTTCGGCGCCGTTCAGTTTTGACGCGAGGTCGTTGGCCTCGAGCGTCATTTGTGATAAAGTTTAAAAAATAGTGTGGGGCGCACCGCGCCTCTTTCTGCCGTCTGGTCGGGTGTTCGGACCGGCAGTACGATGTCTTTTTAGGGGTATCGTTACAACTTAACTTGTATCTATTTTCAATTAATATCTCGCTTCCCAGAGCAGAGCGACACTTTTATTTGCAAGATTCTTTAGTTTTGTGCAAAAACGCGTCGATTGAGCCCAATTTTATTGAGTTTTGTGCTGATGTAGTGATTCTGAAGAATTACCATATATATATATATACAGGGTGTCTGAAACATTTTGGAAAAGCCGAAGAGTGCAGATAGAATAGGCCAAAATAGAAGGATTGTCACGTATTATTTTGTAATTTTTGCAATATTTATTTCGTAATTAATTATAACGTACAAGCCAATAAGTGCACGGGAAACCGGTAGGCGGGACTCTATAGAGATGTCATATGAAAGATGGGTGTCGATGTAAAAGAAAAATGGCTTACTTCTTAGCAACGAGTAACAACTGTATAACAACTGATTTTGAGAGGCGGAGTTACGAGCGCCGTATGACAGCGCCGTGACTTTATGACGTGAAATTATCACGTGGCGAATAAATGAGCAGGCGCTATCATTTCCTCACCACCTTGTGGTAGATAGCATGGTGCGTTTTTTTTATAGTGGTATCCCCAGTAGGCCTAATCCACTCTCATTATTTAAAATTGTTCAAAGTGCCGTCCTCTCTCTCGTAGACAGAGTTCGGCCCTTCGAATATCGCGCGTAACGTTATACGCCATTTCTGGCGTAATGGTATCGAAGGCCGCAACAATAGCTTCACGTACCTCGTTTTCTCTACGCCGGTGTTCTACCAGATTTTTTATATGCTCCCCACACAAAAAATCTAAGATGTTTAAGTCTGGTGACCGTGCCGGCCAGGTGATCGGATCGCCACGGCTC
Organism: Crematogaster levior; assembly: GCA_901521435.1. NCBI lineage: Eukaryota > Metazoa > Arthropoda > Insecta > Hymenoptera > Formicidae > Crematogaster > Crematogaster levior. The sequence goes on along the minus strand of CABEGB010000979.1, from coordinate 49,017 downwards.
ATACACCTACCTGGATAATGCGCGTCTAGAAAATCGCGTACCTGTCGGCAGAAGTGTGCAGGAGTTCCGTCGTGCTGGAAAATCAGCTGTGTCTGCATATGAAGAAGCACATCGGCGAGAAGCACTGGCAACTCGTTGCTTATAAAATCCGCGTATATTTCGCCATTCAAACGCGGCGGGAGAAGATACGGACCGATAGTACACGCACACGCTGATAATGGTACGGGTGCAAAGCGTTCACACGTAAAGTGCAATGCACCGCGTACCGCGAGAGTTCCAGGTCGCGCGCTGCGCGACGCACGCTCGTCCCCGGGTCTTCCTCGAATCTGTCGAGGATCCTCTCCTCGTCTCGAACGCACTAGATAACGCACTAATAACGCAATAGACCACCAGCTGGTCCACGGTTGTGCACCAAACACCCACTTTCATGTAACTTTTGCACTGCACTTAAGATAACACGTCCCGACGGATATCGTGCACGTGCGAGGAATCGATCCGCGTAAATACGAGCTGCGAGATGCGCATTTTCGCCCGCTAGCCCAAAGACAATTATCGTGTCCGTGTACTTCTGTGGAGTAAATCTCATTTTTGTTGCAAATGAGCACCACGCGCATGCAAATATTTCACGCGACTGCAGACGTCGTGTCCGTCGGATACACGCAGCGGATGAAAAAGGAGATAGCGATCATAGACAAAAGATGATCGCTTATGATCGCTGTTTGTCTGATCCGACGGACACGACGTCTGCAGTCGCGTGAAATATTTGCATGCACGTGGTGCTCATTCGCGACAAAAATGAGATTTACTCCACAGGAGTACACGGATATGATAATTGCTTTTGGGCTAGCGGGCGAAAATGCGCATCTCGCAGCTCGTATTTACGCGGACCGATTCCCCGCTCGTGCACGACATCCGTCGGGACGTGTTATTTTACGTGCTGTGCAAAAGTTACGTGAAAGTGGGTGTTTGGTGCACAACCGTGGACCAGCTGGTGGTCTTGTGCGTTATCACGTTCGAGACGAGGAGAGGATCCTCGACAGATTCGAGGAAGATCCGGGGATGAGCGTGCGTCGCGCAGCGCGCGACCTGGGACTCTCGCGGTACGCGGTGCATTGCACTTTACGTGTGAACGCTTTGCACCCGTACCATTATCAACGTGTGCAACAGCTACTGCCGGGAGATGCACAACGACGAGTTAATTTTTGTCAAGGTATTATTGACTTTTTATTTTCGTGATATTCTTGTCTTGCAAATACTTTTGCTTTGCGTAACCGTTCATAAAACGTGCGTAGGATTTCTCGCGCAAACGCAGCGAAATTTATCGTTCCCGGATCGCATTTTATGGACCGACGAGGCGACGTTCACACCGAACGGTGTGTACAATTCACGTAATTTTCTGCATTGGGCAGAAGAAAATCCTCACGTCGTCCGTATAAGTGCTTTTCAACATCGGTGGTCCATAAATGTATGGGCGGGAATAATCGCGCATCAAATAGTGAGTGTGTGAATCGGGAAAATAATTCTTTCACTCGCTACTATAAATAAATCAATTTCGTCAATAATTTTTAGATCGGTCCGTATTTCCTTCCGCCGCGCTTGAATGGCGAAACATACGCAAATTTTATAAGCAACGAGTTGCCAGTGCTTCTCGCTGATGTGCCTCTTCACATGCGGACTCAGCTGATTTTCCAGCACGACGGAGCTCCTGCACACTTCTGCCGGCAGGTACGCGATTTTTTAAATACGCATTATCCAGATAGATGGATGGGCCGTGGCGGTCCGATCTCTTGGCCGGCACGGTCGCCAGACTTAAACGTCTTAGATTTTTTGTGTGGGGACATATAAAAAATCTGGTAGAACACCGGCGTAATGGTAGAGAAAACGAGGTACGTGAAGCTATTGTTGCGGCCTTCGATACCATTACGCCAGAAATGGCGTACAACGCTACGCGCGATATTGTTCGAAGGGCCGAACTCTGTCTACGAGAGAGAGGACGGCACTTTGAACAATTTTAAATAATGAGAGTGGATTAGGCCTACTGGGGATACCACTATAAAAAAAACGCACCATGCTATCTACCACAAGGTGGTGAGGAAATGATAGCGCCTGCTCATTTATTCGCCACGTGATAATTTCACGTCATAAAGTCACGGCGCTGTCATACGGCGCTCGTAACTCCGCCTCTCAAAATCAGTTGTTATACAGTTGTTACTCGTTGCTAAGAAGTAAGCCATTTTTCTTTTACATCGACACCCATCTTTCATATGACATCTCTATAGAGTCCCGCCTACCGGTTTCCCGTGCACTTATTGGCTTGTACGTTATAATTAATTACGAAATAAATATTGCAAAAATTACAAAATAATACGTGACAATCCTTCTATTTTGACCTATTCTATCTGCACTCTTCGGCTTTTCCAAAATGTTTCAGACACCCTGTATATATATATATATATATATATATATGTGTGTGTGTATAGCAACAATAAATAATATATAGCGCTCTACTCTTGAAACTTATAGAGATAATCACAGATAGTTTTCACATTTATCTTTAAAATAAATGGCTGCGTTCAGCAGCAGAGCAGATCAGTGAGCGATCAGTGATTATTGGTCCTTTCTGTTAGGTCCCGAAATTTAGACCAATTATGTTGACGCATTAAAAAGAATTACTCAACTGTTGAGTCTGCTGAATGCACCCAATGGGTGCGTTCAGCGAACTCAACAGTTGCACAACAGTTAAGTAAATCTTTTAATGCATCAATATAATTGGTCTAGATTACGGGATCTAACAGAAAGGACCAATAATCACTGGCCTAGTTTCCACCGAAGTCTTCAATCCGATTCTACTTCGGTGCAGAACAAATTTATTATGCTGTTTCCACTGGAAGTGAAATAGGAGTGAAGGAGACATTGGTCGGTATTCATAGTCGGGCCTTATATTTAAGGTTGTCTTAAGTTTATCTTTAGATGCTGTACGAATCAGTTCATTGGTTACGGAGTATCTGAAAATAAACTTAAAACGGTCTTAATTATAAGACCCGACCATGAATACCGGCCATTGACGTATTGGACGGAGCGTAAGGTCAATGTTATGGCAAGGGGACCGATATCAGCGGGACGGGGGATCGGCCATATTGTCTGGCGACATTTTGGCGCCCTGTTTAAAATTTGACATATATATCATGATATTATTTTTACTTTTATTGCATGAGAACAGGATTTCATGTGTGAAAAAGTTAATTTAATGCGCAATTGAAAATAATTTTCTGCAATAATTTTCTTTATATATATATATACAGGGTGGACCATTTTAATCCATCCAGTCGAATATTTCGAAAACCAAGCCCGGGAGAGAAAAATTTTTCAGACAAAAGTTGTTTGGTTTCGAGGGGACCATAAGATGGTACCATTGGTTTGACCTTGAAGAATTATTTGAAAGTCACATGAAAGTCACCTCAATTTTTTTAAATGGCATCCCCTATTTTTTATTGCATATTCTTGTAGCTTATCTCGAGACCTTTCCAAAACACTATAAATAAATGTTTTTTCGTTAAATATTTTCCGAGTTATAAGGCTTGAAATAATTTCTTAATTTTACATAAACTATAAAATATCTCGTAAAATATTCACTTTTCGATGACCTTACCTCAATACTTTTATGCACAGAATAATGAGAGGAATCAATTGGTGTAAAGAAAACACATAGTTGTTTTTAAGAAAATATATGTAATTGTTAATTACAAATTGCACATTTTTTCTTAAAAACAACTATGTGTTTTCTTTACACCAATTGATTTCTCTCATTATTCTGTGCATAAAAGTATTGAGGTAAGATCATCGAAAAGTGAATATTTTACGAGATATTTTATAGTTTATGTAAAATTAAGAAATTATTTCAAGCCTTATAACTCGGAAAATATTTAACGAAAAAACATTTATTTATAGTGTTTTGGAAAGGTCTCGAGATAAGCTACAAGAATATGCAATAAAAAATAGGGGATGCCATTTAAAAAAATTGAGGTGACTTTCATGTGACTTTCAAATAATTCTTCAAGGTCAAACCAATGGTACCATCTTATGGTCCCCTTAAAACCAAACAACTTTTGTCTGAAAAATTTTTCTCTCCCGGGCTTGGTTTTCGAAATATTCGACTGGATGGATTAAAATGGTCCACCCTGTATATATATATATATATATATATATATATATATATATATATATATCGGACGTTTCACGTCAACCGGGCCAGCTGGCTGCCCAGAATTGGTATGCATCGATTTAAAAGTTACACATCTCAAAATGTTGGTAATTTTAAGCTCTATCAAAGACCATCTGGTGATTTAAAAAAAACAAAGATGGCGGTTCCAATATGGCGCCTGAAATCTTGAAAAATTGTGTTTAAGGGGTTTCATTGATATATAACAAATATAAAAAACTATTTTTACATTTAAAAATAACTTGTCTATATGTTTTCGAGGTCGCTGAATCCGAATCAAGTATTAGTTTCATCCCATCTAGTCACTATTTGTCCCTAACCTCAAAAAATGCCTTAAAATGACAAATTAACACCATTTGCGATGAATATCACAGTCAAACTATCTTATCTTTATGTTTTTTGGGGTTGCTGAATTCGAATCAAATATCAGTTTAATACTACTTCGTCACTTTTCATCCCTAACCTCAAAAATGCCTGAAAACGACGATTGAATCTTGTAGTCTATTAAAGTATACCTCTCTGCGTTTTACAGGGTTGAGACTGTCATTATGCTGATAACATAATGCCCGCATTACTTTTTTTTTTTTTTTTTTGTTTTTTTTTTTATTTTTTAATTTTTTTTTCTTTGTTTTTTTTAAATCACCAGATGGTCTTTGATAGAGCTTAAAATTACCAACATTTTGAGATGTGTAACTTTTAAATCGATGCATACCAATTCTGGGCAGCCAGCTGGCCCGGTTGACGTGAAACGTCCGATATGTAATCAATGTTATTAAAATTAAGTTTATTTTATTGATTATAAATTGTAATAACAATTTTAAAAATAGTTTTATACATACATAAATATGTATATAGTTAATTTAATGGTTGTGTGCAATGGAAAATAATTTTCTATATATATATATATAATTATTGTAGAAAATTATTTTCCATTGCACACAACCATTAAATTAACTATATACATATTTATGTATGTATGTATAAAACTATTTTTAAAATTGTTATTACAATTTATAATCAATAAAATAAACTTAATTTTAATAACATTGATTACATGTAACAACATTATTATGACTTTTTAGTTAAAAATGTTTTTCATATGTTTAAAAATATCTAAAATATGAAAGTTATTGTTCTCTGTATAAATAATATAAAAATATCACTACATTAGTTGGTTATATGAAATATATGAAACAATTTATTTAAAAATATTTTCTGAATAAATTTATTTATCAATTAAAAGAGTATTACGTAAATAATGTTAATATTATTATTACAAAACTTATATCTCTTTTATATCTCTCTCTTCTTCTCTCTCTCTCTCTCTCTTATCTATTCTTCTAACATTGTACTTAATTGTATGATCCATTTTTCTTGACGCTTGTTTTTCTGCTTCAATACTCGCACCTGCCGTTGATAATATGTCTTTTGATTGGCTAATACTTTGAGTAAAAATTTTACTCTTCGTGATTCTTCTAATCTTTGATCAGTGTCAGCATTAAATGTTGAACAACGTCCTTTTTTAAAAATATAATTTCATTGTTATCATCACTATCATCATTATCTTGTTCTATATGATGTTTGAGTGTTTGTATTTCTGTTTCTGACACCAACTATAATTGTAAAATTAAAAATTTTATTCATTGTTTATTCATAATGCACAAGAAATGAAAATATTCCATCAAATTTTAACATAAATATCAAAGATGAAAATTATTTCATACCTTACAGGAAGTTTCAATCGTCTCACTTTTATCATTACTTTCTGAAATACTCATCTGTAAATGCTCATCTGAAATGCTCATCTGTAAATATAATATTGTTATTGATTTAAATATGCAATTAGTTAATTGTAATTAATTTCATGCTCAAGAGAAGTACTTACAGTCAAATCATTATTGTCCACTGATTCTGAATTAACTAAAGATGGAATTTCAACTTTTTTTGTATCTTCTGAGATATTTGACTTTATGTATAAAATAGATTTTAATAATATATTTATTAATTCATAATTGCTATATAATAATAATCTAATAATTGATATATCTGACAATTAATATTAAAGTATAAACCAAGAAATATGAAAGTTAAATAAAATCTAACTACTGAGTAATATAATTTATAATAATAAATATCAATATTACAAATAAATAAGACAATATTCTGTAGAAGAATCCATAATCAGAATATAATTCAAGATAGTATATGCATTTAAAGTTATGAAAATTACAAACACAATGAAAGTCAAATTATAAAATTATACTTACAATTGGAATAGCATCTTCTTTTAATCGTGTTCGCGTCAGAGAGGTACGATCAAAATCGTTCTTCGAAAAATGTAATGAACATAAATGTGGAGACTTGGGTAAACTTTCCTTACAAAGACCCATAATTTTTACCCAAGTTAATTTTTTTTCTTTATCTTGTGGAAATCTAATGAGATAAAACAACTTAATTTTATATAAAATCAATTTCATTTAATAACAAATAAAGTTCTTTTATAAAATGCCACATAAAAACTAACTAGTGTTTGGAACAAATATGTTTAAGTAGTAAACTTTTAATTAAAAATCTTACTTTATTGAAATAAAAAAACAGTACATATTTTGTAAATTATGAATGCAATATATACTTGCCGGTGATATGTAATTTTAACATTTTGTTCTACACTTATTTGACCTTTAATCTTTTGATAACTTTTATTGCAGCCGATTGCAACACAAAGTGGCATTTTTCAGTATTTTTCAGTACAAAAATTAGAAAAATAATACTTCTAAATCTTGACAATGGCCTAGTTTCCACCGAAGTCTTCAATCCGATTCTACTTTGGTGCAGAACAAATTATTATGCTGTTTCCACTGGAAGTGAAATAGGAGTGAAGAAGAAACGGGAGTGAAATGAGTTAATCTATCGCGTTTCCATCGACTCAAATTCGGTCCTACGTCGGATTAGGTGCTTCGGTGGAAACTAGGCCATTGATCGCTCACTGATCTGCTCTGCTGCTGAACGCAGCCAATCTTACGGGATTTTAGGGACTTTTAGCCGCGCATGCGCAGTATGCGCGTTACTGTAAGAATTATTATTTTCTTATAATTAATAAATAATCAACCAACAAACGTTTTAAAGAACATAATTGTGACCAACAAACGATTTTCTATCGATTTGATCTATAACAATTGAAAAAAGATTGAAAAATAAAATTAGACTGGCTAACATTATGCTGAAATTTACTTTGTTAATAACAATTAAATTAACAACAAACAAACGTCAAAATTGTGCCAACAATAATCTACAAACGACCAACAAACGATTTATATAAAAAAAGTCAGAAAAGTGAAAGTTCCCCGGCTAATTTTACTGAGGTGAAAATATGGACTGCTAGTTACCGCCCCTTTTCCTATCTAACCGTGTATAAGGACATGTATCCAACATCTTTCAATGTTTGGCTCCGCCCTGTGTGGCAAATTGCGAGAAATTCAAAGTACGGAAAAAGGAATCAAGGATTAGATAAGTAGTTAATAAAAATATTATGCCAAAATATTAAAAATAATTACTATATATAAACGTGTAAATGTAAATAATATTTTTATTGACCTTTAAATAAAATAATTTTAGTATTTGTATGTCTTATAAATGTATCATGTTGCATTTTGCTTTGCAAATTTCCTTCGTAAAAAAATTTTATATTACTAATATATTTTTATAATTACTAAAGTATAATTACTAAATAATATATTTTTATTATATTTTTTATGATATCATATTTATGATTGTCTAAAATCTCTAAATCTTTCATATGTTCATCAAAATTAGTAAAAAGATTACTTAATATTAGATTTCTAAGAATGTCATTAACAATTTTATAATAAATGTTTGTACATTTTAATTTTTTTTTGTAATTTATATAAATTAAAATTTTTTTCCATGGCGGAAGTAATAGTAAAAGTATCTCTTCTTGGATATCTTAAAAATCCATAACTTTTACGACTAATAAATTCAGATGAAGCTTCATCACATTCATTAAACAGTCTGTAACAAGTATTGCACTTTAAAGTTTTCAAAATTTTTTTTCCACGAATCCGGATATATATAAAATAACGTGATTTAATGTTGCATCTATTACATTCAGTGGAATGTCCTCTAAATGCATATCTTCAAACTCGGCAATATTTACGCAATCATTATATAATCGGGTGAAGGTTTCAGTCGATGCAACAGTTAAAATACTTGTGCCATCAATTGGAAAGCAGTTTGCCTGAGCCGAAGACCTTACTTCATTGTGATTCAATAATTTAGTATACGCTGCTTCAAATTGAATGCAATTAGGATTATTATTAAATCCTCCCATTGCCTTAATACAAGAAAAAAATATTTTGAGATGATCTTGAGGTAGCTTATAAGTTAAAATGTATTTTAAATAGCCTGTTTCTACGTATGCCTGGTACATTAATTTTAAACTTTCGATATTTATGATAAACCCTAAGAAAGCAGTTTTTAATTTAGATGCAATAATTGGCTGTTCGCCAAATTTTAAGGTATTAAAATAATTGGTTGCTTCAGAAAAAAATTGAAATATTTTTAAGCATGTATTCCGCATTAAAGGTTTCTTATAGTTGTAAGAGAATAAACTTCTGGAATTGAAGCAATCGAATACGTTATTGACCATCCTACAAAATCGAACCGTTGCAGCGCATCCTACAAAATCTAAGTGTCCATCATCTTCGAGTTGTTCAAATGCTGTAGCACAACTTTCACTTAGTGTTTGCACTGCTAATTTAACATTCATTTTATTTTTGTACCACTGTACATGCCTACGACTAAGTTTATTTGCTAAATGGAAGCCGCTATTCTCTTGCAGTTGAACCAATTTCTCAAAGTATTCAAAATTGATGACACCTCCCTGTTCGTCGTAAAATTTTCTTTTTGAAGCGAGAGCATTTCTCAATAATTTTAACATGTGCACACTATCAAAGAATATAAATACGTCATGTGTGTCTGATGGATGCAAAAAATAAGTCTTATTATTATAAATATCGGCAATTTAAATATTTGCACATGTTAATATTTGACGGCAGCCCATCAAAGGTTAATGCAATGACTTTCACTCCTGACGAGGCTACGAACTGAAGAACTTTTTTTGTAATTTCAGCACGTTCTTCTGCTGGTAATCCAGCTATTCGAAAATAGGCTACTGGTATCTTCCATCGTTCGTTTATTGCGGTAATCAAATACACCAAGGCTTCCTTCGCCATGGGTAGATTCTCAGGATCCTTCGTTATATCTCCGTGGTTTACGTATCCGATGTATCGCTTTTTAGAGTTATTCCATAGCACTTGACTCCGTACAACCTTTCGTCCATTGTTAAACAGACAAATAATTTGTTGTTTTTCACCTGCTTCTTTGCTTTTTCTCTTTAAAATATCCACTGATTGTTGCGAGAACCCAGGTGAACCATCAATATTAGTATACCATGCACGTATTGTGGAAGGGGCAGGTAACTTGTTTTGGAAAACTTGTCGAATGTAATTGTACGCCTTCGGACTATAAAAGTTAACTGTAAGAGCGAACGACCGAAGCTGCGGCGAATATTTACCATTAATTTTTCCTTTTTGTATATCCTGAATAATCGTAGTCTCATCAGAAGTAGCCTGTACACATTTACAATTAATTATAACATTACGGTAATAAAATACAACGGTAAATAAAATACAACAAATTTAAAAAAATATATATATTTATTGGATGATTTCACAATACTAAAATGACAAAAAAGCGCGTTAACATCTTTGAAAACGCGTTCTGGATACGAGCTTATATATAGTTACTTATCAATCTACAATACATTGATGTGAAATCTACAATACATTGATGTAAAACTATAGTTTGCGATAGAAATCGAAATAATGTACAATTTTTATCATTATAATCATTAATATTATTAATATAATTATACTTAGTAATAGCCCAGATAGCACAGAGAATTCGAAAAGAATTCTTTTTTGGTCCCTGATTTATAAAATGAATTCTTTTTCCATCCCATTTCTGTTTTAAAAGTATTTTCAGCATTCCAAAAGACTTCACTTTTATGTCACCATTTGTGAGTTCTTTTTTAGATTCAAAGGATTCCTTTTCGAGTCCATAAGAATTCGCAATGAAAAGGAATTCTTTTTTAGTTCATTTCAAACAGATTACGCGAATTCGAAAAGAACTCAAGAAAGTGAATTCTTTTTGAAATCAAAAGGATCAGTTGTGCTATCTGGGAGGTTAACTATATCTAACCACTTTTTCTATCATAAGCTTACCTGCACAATATCATAAGAATTTTCAGAAAGTAAACATTTTTCTCTGAGTTCGGATAATAATTGTTGCAAAGATTCTATTTTTTTCTTCTGGCGATTTTGTTGAGTTCGGCAACGTTTGATGATCTTATTCTTTTGCTGACACTTTTGTTTCAACATTTTTTTGATATGTGTACTTGTTCTTGGTGTAATTTTTTTAAAAATATTATCGTCAATATCACCAGGATAGCGAACAGACTTCTTCGGAGTTTGAATTATGCTTTCGATGATATTTTCCTTTTCGGAACTCATCGTTTTATCATGGTCACTACAAACAATTGGTGTAATAAAATAATTTGCTATGAATGAATGCATAACAATAGAAGACATACAATACATAAATTTAATACTGCTAGTGAAAAACAAAGGATCTGCTTAGACATCTGCAGAAGCAGACACTGCAAGATTTAATGTTAAGTACTATTTTTTTTTGTTCCACTTACTTGTTAATTGGAGAAACATCTTCAACTTCTTCTGACAAATTTTCCATTTGCACATCATCATCTAATGATCTGAATCAGTCTCTTTGGTGCATCTCTTTGAACCATTTGCTTATCTATTTGCTTATTTGTTGATGCTTTCAAGACAAGCTTTGGAAATTTAGCATGACCTTCTATTGATATTTCCGAGCATGCAAGAAATAAATCACAGGTCTTTCAGTGTATCATGCAAATATTATTTTGTTAATTTTTATAACATATAATGGATACCATGAAAAATAATGTTATATACTTCGTTTTTGAGCACGTGGAAATACACTTGGTATAGAATTACGTTTTAAACGAATTGAAGAATATCCAAATTGTTCAAAGCAGTCTGAAGGGAAATGCAACTTGCAAATTCTGTTTTTGGCAAAGAATTTATTTCTTGATTATTTAAAGTAAGAAAAGCCTCAATCCACTTTTCACGTATTTTTGGAAGCTTGGAAATCTATATATAAGAGAATAATTAAAGCAGTAAATACCAGGTGAGGAGTGTTAAATGACGTCAAACTGGCATAATTGATATAAAAATGATGATTTATTACTACGTTTCGACCTCCGATTTGGGTCCTTATCAAGTAAATCTACAAAAAGTGGTACAGAAATGTAACGATCGTTTCATACACGGAAAAGTATATAATTACATTCAAGACTTACATTACTCAGTCCCGTGTTCCGAAATACAAAGTGTTGGAAAAACGTTGAATTATATATAATTAGATTTAAAAAGAATATACAATTGAGTTGATAGGATAAAAGACGTCAGTTGTTTGTGACAGCTACATTCGGACTGAGCGAGATGAAATTTGCTTGTGTGACTTAGGGGGCAACTTAGTAATAAACAAATAAGATGAAAAGAAAGAAAAAGACGGTAAATGTGCGTTGAAACCAGGTCAATGTACTAAAATGTAAGCAAAAAAGAATTAAAGGTGACGTCAGTAAGTGTGTCAAAAATATTATAAAATATTAATACGGTATGAAGAAGGCCAAATTTATAAAGTATAAATACAAATACGAATTAAATAAAGTAACGGGCGATGACAAAAATAATTTAATAAATTAAGGTAAGTCAAAGGACAGTCAATATGATAAGACATGAAGGCCAGGTGAACGGATAAAACAAAGTACAAATATAATAAAAAAATTTTTCAATAAATAATGGACGGTAACAAAATAAATTAATTGGGAGAGATAAGTCAAAAAATGCAGTCAATATAATAAGAAACAATGATGAAAAGTAAGGGATGTGTTATGTGAACTATAAGATATTAAGTAATCTGTCATAAATCGCCGTTAGGTTCTCAGTGTCCTTCTGTTGAGTTGATTGCCGAATTGCATTTTTGATGAACAGCATCTCTGCTATTTCTCTTTTTCTTGTGTGTGTTTCTTTGTGCAAAATTTTTTTGGTTGTCCCAGTCAAAATCGTGACCATACGATAATCTGTGATTTGTGACAACGGAATGATTTGATGTATGTTTTTAATGTTGCTTTGGTGTTCTTTAACCGGGTTATTAAATGTCGTTTTGTTTGACCGATGTAACATGCGTTGCAATTCGAGCAATCAATCTCGTACACTAATTCTATTGTTTCAGGAACACTAAGCGTGTCTTTTCCTTTCTTTATTACGCAATTCAATTTATTAGAGATAGAATATAATATTTTGATGTTTGAGTTCCCAGAACGCGTTCGATGTTAATAGCCACCTCATTGTTGAAAGGGATAACAATATAGTTGCTTGCGTCTAGAGGAAGATTTTCAGGGGCGTTATTTTGCCTGTGTTTTAATATGTTAAGTCTTTTCTCGATGTGATGGTCGATCATGTGATTGGGGTAAAGATTATTGCGCAAAATTTCTTTTATAATACTAATGTTACATTTGTGAAATCTTTTGTCAGAAAGTAAAATTGCTCTGTCAACGAGGTTAGTGATAGTGTTTCTTTTGTATTTTAGTGGGTGGTTTGAGAGAAAATTGAGATAACGACCTGAAAATGTGGGTTTACGATACCAGTTTGTGATGAGAGTGTCGTTGTCTCTAATGATCTTTGTGTCGAAAAAGATATAGCATGATTAATTTCAGTTTCATAAGTAAAATTTAGGCGAGGGTGATATTTGTTAAAGACTTCGAGAATATTGTCGATTTCGGAAGTAGGAGCAATCATGAAAATGTCATCAACGTATCTGTAATACACCGGAATGGAAAGTTTAAGATCTTTTAGGCATTGCGTTTCTAAGTCATCCATAACTATATCGGCCAAGATGGGGAAAGTGGAGACCCCATAGGACTGCCGAAGATCTGTTCGTAGAAGGACCCACAAAGCCGAAACTAGTTGATGAGAGAATGGAGTTAATAGCGAACAAAAAGTTGTTGAAGATTGAAATTGAAACCTTGGAGATGTGATTCCAACGAGATTCGATTGCTTTGAATATTAACTCTTTGGGGATGTTGTTGTAAAGAGCGGTGACGTCCAAGGAGAGAAGGGTTTGGTTGAATTAATATGTACATTTTTTAAGTTTTGGCCAGGGGTCCAACTATCTTTGATGTGAGAGGCGGGTTTGGAGATGGAATTGTCGAGAATTCGATGTAAAAACTTGGCTACATTGGGTGCTTTCCAGCAAGCCGCAGTGTAACACAGTGTCCACTAGTATGAGTGAGACACACTCATATATCTCACTAGATATACTGAGTGTGTCTCACTCACACTAGTGACACTGTGTTACACTGCGGCTTGCTGGAAAGCACCCATTGTAAAGCGGACTCCCAGATGCCGACACAATGATGCGAAGTGGATAACCCGTTTTGTGGATCTTCGGCAGTCCATAGCATCTTGGGAGATTTCCATTGGTGCAACGCAATGTTTTATAAATTGTATTCGTCGATAATTGAGTTCGATTTCCATGTTTTGATCAGTTCGTTTATGTTGTTTTGTAATGTTCTTGTCGGGTCTCTTTTAATTTCTTGTAAGTCGTTTTTGTCATCTAATAATGTGATCATTTGTTTGTCATATACGTTTCGTTCCATTATAACAGTGACCTGTCCTTTGTCCGCTTTGGTTATTAGTAAGTCATTATTTTGTCTTATGAATTTTTTGCATTCGTGGAGTTGTCTTAAAATGAATTTGTCAGTAGATGTAATGTGTTTGTCAGTAGTTATAAAGTTTGTTAAAATATTACTAATAAATTACGTGTTAAATCGGCGACTTTTTATCTAATTTGTGCGATAAGTTCTCGAAGCCTTTAACGATTTCCATTGAGTAATTGACGCGATCGTGCGAGTCTTTCTTATTTAAAGGAAGCGCGAACCTGTCACCCAAGCTCAAGAGATTAAGTGTTGAATCTGGAATTCTTTTGTTGCTGATATTTTACGATCCATTTAGATGTGTCCATGTTTTCGAATGGATTATGTGCGGTGTTAAATTTCCTCAGAAGGTGGTTAAATTTATTTATGGATCTATGTTTGTAAAGTTATTAAAAGAGTTAATTCTACGTTTGTTGAATGTAAAAAGGAATTGATTAAATGAAGGAAGGAAGAAGAGAATAGAGTTTCTCTGTTTTCCTAATTTTGAGTTTGTATGGTTAACTTTGGTGTGCGCATCTTTGAGTTCAAGATTCAACAGATTTCTTTGAACTCGTTCTTTGAGAACATTAAATTTGCGTGTAGCTTTGTGACTAAATAGAGCAATGTTTAAGCGTAGATTACGAATATGTGGAGGAAGTATATCGTGTTTTCTGCACCTGATCAAAGAATATAGTTGATGTTTAAGTCTGCACCTTTTTTCTTGGGTGGAGATCCATGATTTAAGTAGTCGTGTGATGTTCCTTCCGTACTGTGACGAGATGTTGTTAAAAATCCTCTCGTGGAGGCACCATGTTTTTAAGTCAATGGTGAGATTAAAACAGAGTGAGTGTCTTTTTTTGCCAGTGATGGGAAATACCAGGTGAGGAGTGTTAAATGACGTCAAACTGGCATAATTGATATAAAAATGATGATTTATTACTATGTTTCGACCTCCGATTTGGGTCCTTATCAAGTAAATCTAAAAAAAGTGGTACAGAAATGTAACGATCGTTTCATACACGGAAAAGTATATAATTACATTCAAGACTTACATTACTCAATCCCGTGTTCCGAAATACAAAGTGTTGGAAAAACGTTGAATTATATATAATTAGATTTAAAAAAAAGAATATACAATTGAGTTGATAGCGATAAAGACGTCATAAAGCAGTAAAAACAAAATAAAGAATGTATTGTACATAAGTATAAAATACATTTTAAATAAGTATATATATATATATATATATATATATATATATATATATATATAATTTATTTTTAATTCTATTTTTCATGCAAAAATTTACTATAACTACAATAATGTGTTGTACAATGTTTAGGTTCAGAAGTAATGATTTTTACAATACCCGTAAAATTGCAGGCTGGAAACATTCTTTGCTCCTTTTTCATATTTTTTAGATTTGCAGTTTTCGACGAAACAGTATAATACCATTTTGAAATTTTTTTACAAAGATCAGTTCAATATTCACTATACTTTGCTTTGACCAGCTTTAACATGCATTAGTTACTCCTAGCTCCGTTGCCACACGGTGTCGCCACAGATCTTGGATACAACATAAAATTGGCTCTAGCGGTCCATATTTTCATAGTCAAAGTCCTTTTCGCACTCCCTGGACATATATGTAATACTTCTATACTTAGAACATATATAAATGGAAGGAGAATGCCTATTGTTCTCGAAAGAAATATATGTCCGGAGGAAGTGAGAAAAAAAATCGTAGTTGCCTCTCTCTTGTGAGTAACTGCTCAACAGTGCGCATGTGTGGCTTACGTTTGCTTGGCCGGTTTTATCCATTGAAAATAGGTTATAGTCTTAGGTTATAGTCATATGTTAACCCTTTTACAGGCCGAGGGCTCTGGGCAATCCACCGGAAAATGTGAGGGTACTTTTAAAGATTCTCGGGGTCGCTGATTACGAATCCGAGGTCAGATTTGCAAAATTCAAAATGGCGGCTTCAAAATGGCGGCCATCTATTCGAAAATCACAATTTTTTCAAATAAAAAAACTACTAAAAATTCTGAATAAAAATGTCTACAATTTTTGTCGAATGCATTTTCCGATAAATCGTGTCAACTGTATTCTGGCGGAATAATATGTTTTTATAGGTTTTCGGGGTCATGTCTCTTGCAATTTTTGTCTAGAAAAAATGCATGGTTTCCGAGGATGGTTTCGAAATAAATCCGAAGTTTCCAAACGCAGTATCACGGTGATACTGCGTTTGGAAACTCAGATTTTTCCTCGAAACCATGCATTCTAATTAAAAAAAAAGAGACATTTTTTGCAGAAATTTCGCGTATAACAATATTTTTCGTTTCAAAAAATTTGAGATTTTCGAATGGATATATTTAATTTCACTGAAATCTAACTCGGATTCGTAATCCCCACGAAAAACTTCAAAAAAACATACGTTTCTATCATAGACTAACCCAAGTTTTCTTCCGCCTGATAAAAGATACAGTCATGGTGATTGCGTTTGGAACTGACTTCGGTTTCAACCAGGCTGAAATTATTTTTTATTCAGAAAATAATGACCGTATTTTTTTCGTTTCAAAAAAATTTGAGATTTTCGAATAGATGAAACGCCATTTTGAATTTTACAAATCTGACCTCGGATTCAGCGACAGAATCTTTAAAATACCTCTCTGGTTTTCCGGTGGATAATCGGCCTTAAAAAATATTTATTCTTTTTAGTTGGTTTCCAAAGTTGTGAAACGTGCTTTCATGAATGCAGTGCTGTCAAAATTTAAACAAAGATGGGCTTATTTTGCATTTTATGTGTAGAAAAGACAAATCGGTTTCCTATTTACGGTAAGTAAAAATGCATTTAATTTATTGTAATTTGATGTCAATAATATTAACGTTTTAAATATTGAACTGTTTAATTACTATCAAAAAATATTTTTTTTACACTTTAACTATATAAATGTATTTTATTTATCAACAATTTCCATCAAAATAAGCACATCAGAAAGCAGTGGTTGAATTTCTGTAAGAAAAGGAAAAAATTTGCAAAAGTATCTACATATATCTACATCTACAGATACGATGCTTGTGTTACGTCCGCGGTTCAAAGATAAATAAGATGAATTCTACGTCAATGGAAATCGTGAGTAATGGGTCTTGAATTGGAACCATTAAACTGATCCATGGTTCGCAGTATTTTCCTACACAGAATTGCTACCTCGGTGCAACTGCGAAGGTGCTCTCCTTTGTTGATTTTCGGTCAACCTGCTTACACAGGCTTTACCGGGGATTGGCGGAAACTGTCGTCACAGAAAAGGGTCAAATGAATAAGAATAAACATTAGTACAATAGATGATTTATTTATTTTAAATGGTTTATTCTTCTTGCCTCGTTTGTGAACGCTGCTCCCAATTGTGATAGGCGCACCTCCTCGCGACGTTTATTGAAACTACTCAGGGTTTAAATGCGGAAATGCGCTCAGATAAACAGGTTTCTGATGTATGCGTCTTCTGGGTGCAACGTTTCTGGGTCTACGAGTAAGGGATATAGAGAATTTTTGGGTTCAACAACAGTGGAAGGTCCTGGACATAAAGAGGAAGATGCTGATGAGGAGGGGCGCGAAATAGAATTGAAATCTGTAGAGCCACATGGGGAGGAACTTGGGCCTGGGTTGAGTTCCTGGACAACCGGGGTTTGGGGGATAATTTTGGTAGACGTAGAGCACTGATCAGGATCGGTCGGGGAATGAAAACCTGGCTCCCGCTTCCTAAATCTATCAAAGGGGGGGGGTTCTTGCTAGCTCTAGGGGTTGAGAATTTGTGTGGGGTTTTGGAATTAAAATCATTTGATCCTCACGGCAAAATTCGTTTGGCAACTTGATGTTGTGGTGGCGTGTTCGGTACTTCATTACCGACGATCGACTCGGTCTGACCATCTTGTTTAGGGAACAGAGATAACTAATTTCAAATTTGAAACTCTTTTGTAATAAAAATTAATAGTAGTGATACCGACAGAACACAAGTATTTAAATTAAAATGTCCATACATAAAATATTCAATAATATAGTGAATAAAAAGCAATAATAATTTCAATAACACATAATAAAATAAAAAGAACCATAATAATAATAACAGTAGTACACAGCCATTCAAATCAACTCATAAATATAAACGAATAAAGGGCACAATATATAGTTGGTAAAATCTTTTATTTCTTCAGGCAGACAAGTTGCTAGTGCAAAAAAATAAAAAATAAAAATACTAAAAGAACTGAAATGACCGTATGGTATTCGAGTAAAATTGAATAGACAAATGGTTGTTGTAATGATGAAAGAAACTTCGCTGGAACACCAATTTGAGTATTCAAAATTTCAATTGTTGTGGACTGGAAGGAAAATTTAAAATGGTTATTCTAAATGGATTTATCAAAGGAAGAAAGGTGACGGCCTATTTACGCCACCTGGTTGGGACCCGGCCCTCCACCTGTAGCTCTCTAAAGTTTTGGCGCACGCGGCGAAAGGAAATTTTGAGGAAATCGGCCCTCCACGTCGCTCCGCTTCGTTTTGGGCGCACGCCCTTTCTGAAATCCATTTACTCCACGCACAGTAATCAAACTGTGGGCTATGGGCGCACGCGGTGTGGTATTAGTGATGTTGTAAGGATTTACAAAAATGAGATTATTATTAAAATTCGTGAAAGGAGGAGGACACAAAATTTATTGGATGGCAAATGAAGAGGGAAAGCAGTCACCAAAATAAAATAATAATAATTAAAATCATAATCCTGGATATTAAAATAAATGTATTAAAAATTAATAGCAATATGTATATTAATTAATATATCTGATAGATTTTATGTAATAAAAAAAGATTGTAGTTATGTTTAATTTAATAGAGAGGTTTTAATTATTTCAACTTGTCTTTATTCTCCTGCCACTTTTTAGCTGTAAGAAATTTTTATTAAGAAGAGGATTGGGAAGGGTGACGACAAAAATAATTATAATTCTTGACGTGAATTTAATAATGAATGCAAAATTTAAATATAAGATCTCGATGGTTTAAATATCTCAAGTTAAAATAAATACATGAATTAATTATTGTAATAAGGTTTGTCTTGTTTCATGAAATTAAAGAGTATTTAAACTTGAAGTCAACATAAGTAACGGTGATTTAATATAAATGGAGAATCAAAAGGTTGAAATATAGTTTGGTATAACCTCCCTATTTCAATTAAAGTTACATGAAAATATATAAATGTACAAATTTAAAGTCATTATTCAAAAAAATTTCCATATGAATATAATAATTGTGATTACGTCATTGATATATAAATTTTTGGTACACAAAAAATATTGAAACGCACAATTAGATTTTAATAAGTTACTGGACATATGAACATTCAAAATTTTATTTTTGCTTTTTCGACAGAGTCAAAAATGTCTTTATATAAACTGAAGGCTGATCATGAAAACAACAAAGAAAAATAATTAAAATATTTTTAAAGCATATTTTAAATGAAAACTGCAGAAGCAAAGCTAGCAATGGCTCAACAAATAATTTCATAGATGTTCCCATATTAGGGTTTTAATATTAAGTTTAATTGTGGAAATTACAAAATTCAAGCGTTCAAATATATTTTCTGATAAATTGTCACAACAATCGATCGAATTAACAATAAAGAGCGTACGGCGATCCCTTGGATATAATTCCGCGGTTGTAATTTAATAAAAAATGATGGATTCAAAATTCTTGACAAGTAAAGGTAGCCTGGTGATATAGGCTTGCGACGTAACATGTAAAACTTCATTTAATATGTTTATAGTTGAACACTTGTAAAGGCGCAGGATTTAAAGTAAAATCGGCCGTTCGGATTACTAGCACATTGGAACCTAATAAGTACAATTTTTACAATTTATGTGAATGCTAGTGACTTAGTAATATTGGCGCATAGAAATCAAGTGACAATCAAAAATAATAAAAATCTAAATTTGTAACAATTAATGAAAGGAAAAGGGGAATCTGACACTGTTGTAATAATAAAAAATTAATGAAGGGGACGTAAAATATCGAAAATCGAGTACCATGAAGTGGCGGATTTTAACAATAACTCAGTTCGGCCGTTGAAATTAGCGAAAAAGGTACAGAAATAAGGGTTGAGGAACTTATCAGTTACGTACTGTTCGGTTTTGCGCTTCAACCTCCGTTCCTTTCCTTTTAAACCCCCGGTTCCTCTCTGATTTATAGTAACTTCAATTGACAATACGTTGACGACTCATGAAAATATTCTAAGTTTTTTTCTTGTATTATGGAGCGCATCTGTCCTGAAAACCTTTTGATCTTTCTGTCGACCTTTTTCTCGCTCCTCTAGTAGGTTGCGACGGATTTTTCGGGCCCTCGCAATTTCAACGGAGGTGTACATAGAGTAGGAGTACGCTCTTAAATGCAAATGTAAGGGTAGGAAATCGTGACGTACGAATCTGTGTCACGTTAGCTTCAGACCTCATCCTAGTGACGAACTATTAAATAAACTAAAATTGTAAACTGAGTATTTTCCTCAGCTCCTTATCTGGGTTAGACGTTTAGTGGCTGCAAATTTTAATTCAACAACTATTTCTGTGGTAGCCCGGCGCTGCATAAACTGTTAAGACTCGTTACCTCTGATGTTATTTAAAATGACATTTTTTCCGTCACGCTGTTGCAAAGCGTATTTTAACATTAACGCATGTGTGTGAGAACGACGAAAATAATAAATTTAACAAATATAATATGTGAACAACAAAGCATTGAACAGGGAGGTTTGATAGATCTTCATATAACAATTGTGTATTAACAATATTAGCAAGTGAGCGAATGTTTAATAAAAGAGAGGGTTATACAAAAGGCAAAATTGAACAAAAAGCAAAGACGCTTAGAAGATCAAGCTTGTCTATAAGACATGCACAAGACAGAGATAGATCATCAAGGTTAGAGTGAGTAAGTTTAATACGGAAGCGAGATTTAGTGTTCGGATGTAGTATAGAACGTAAGTTGTGTGAAACAAGGATAGTTTTATCAACTGAATAAAATATTTAGTAAGCCAAGTTCGTCCATAAGCATTGTGCTAAGACGAAAATGGTTAAATACAGCAAGGGCGAATAATGTCTAACATGAAATCAGCTTCGAAATATCTTTTTAATATAAAAATAAAAGGGGTGTGTTAAGAGATCCAGGCGTAAACAACCATGCAAAAGGGATTGATATTATGATAAAATTACGAAATCAAACAAAGATGATACATGGATCATTCTTTAGAAGATATCAGCAATTAAATAAAGAAGAATCCGACAGATGCTGCCTGAGGGACATAGAATGCAGCATGGTCGCACAATAGGAACGCTCAGCTGTGCGGACATAGAGTATGTGTATATATATGTAGAGCAGTTGAGTCACCATAGGGATTACATGAATATTCTTTAGAAATCAGTTTTGGCAATAGAAGTTCGTGAATTAAGAAGAACTCTGGAAAGTGTGAGAACTGTACTGGTCTTTGGTTTAAGAGTGCTCTTTTGAACTGTATTAAAGTTTCTCTTATGAAAAAATTAACCAATGAGAAAATAGTTGTTAATATTTGGAAAATAGTTGCAAATTAGAGGCCTGAAAAATTCTTCTATACATATTGTCTTTATAAACGGTTATTTATACAAATTAAAAGGTAATCCAATTGTATATGTATATTTGTTAATTAACTACATAATTCCAACATCTGTATAATGCAATAAAACGTATGAGAACATATATATTTATAACCTTTTAGTTGATTTGTATATTTTATAATTTTATTTGAGTTATTTTAAGCACATAACGATTTAACAGTGGATTGATAAATGTTATAACGGGAATTATAGCGAAGTATTAGTATTAGTGAAGCGAAGCAAACATAAGTAATAAAATTAGTTACTTCATTGTAAAAAAACCCACATCCTTTTAGTCGCTTCTTTCTAGATAATTAGTAATTCAAAATAACTTATCTGTCGGACAGAAGCGACGTTAGATTTTATGATGTAAGAACGAATCATATATTCAAATCAAAATAGAAAGCACTATGAAATAGCTCTATATAATATTTCGGCGATAGTAATGATTACTCAACGAGTTATGACGCTACTGCTATTTTACAGTTTTGCGTTTTATGATTTTATTCGATTTCTTATATTTTAATCAACTCATTATGTGATGCACAAAGGAATATAAAAGGTAAGATTCTATTTTATAAATAAGCAATGATTAAATATAGTGCAAATATAGAAGATATTAATATAACGATGATAAATATGCAAGATTTATTTTTATATTTGATTTTAATTTTTATAGTTTTATTGGCTTCCTTTACCTTTTCTTAGTCACTTGTTAAAGATGATTATTCGAGTGCATCAAATTTTTATATATGCGTATTGTGTCTTATTATAAATATAGTATATGGTATTAATTAAAAGTTATAGTGATTGGTGTTGTGCCAATAACAAAAATATATATATAATGAGACTCCTATGCATGGAAGTCGCGACATATACCGAGGAGACATTAGTAGTGAATTTAATTAATATAATTAGTTTTACGTGTTTTTAGATTTTTTACGTTTTTTCTTCCTTTTGTTTCGTTTTCTAATTTTTCCATCTTCCAATAGCAACGTCTTGTTGTATATTAGATATATATATATATATATACAACAAGAGTATAAGAAACAGTAATTTATAGAAAAATATATTAATAATAGAAATAATGTAAAAAAACGTAATTAATAACAAAATGGTACAATAAAAGCAGTAAGTATTATAGAAAATAATGATTTTAATACTGAGTATATATATCTATGTATAGTAGTGGAAAAAGTGAAGAGATAATCGCAATAACGTAAAAATTCAGGAATAAAGACTTATAACGCAAAAAATTATGATAAGAGAGTTTTAGAATTTTAAAAACTGGAGTGGACGCTTCCATCCCCTTCTATTTAGGAGAAAACCCGATGTATTCAGAGTTTTCTCTATTTGATAGAGATCGCTCAAATCTCGATATATCATTATTGTGTAATAATGTTGACGTAGGTACGAAATTGAAGGAGCTGAAGGATCAACTGTTTTACTACCTGGAGTGGTTCCTCTTGTCTATCCGGAGATCGTTGTTTATTTTCGACAGGTCCTCGGGCCAGATGGGAGGAGATGCGTTATAGAGCTCCACAGGGCTCCGAAGAGATGAAGTGTGCATCCGTAGGCTGAACAAGAGCGTATCCAGACTGCAGTGTCGATTGTCAGTTTAATAAGGCGGATGATTAGAAATGCCGAATACTCCGGCGGTGGCAGATCCAAAAGTGAATCTGTTCCAGATGCGAGGCACTCTCGGCAATTCTATTTTAAAAGTGTCTTCATCTAATAGATTGTAGAAGGGCGATATGGAGTCGTCTCCAGTGTATGACTTGCTATTCCACGTGCCATGAGTTTACTGCTTTCGGTTTCTCTGTTGGAAACATAATATGGTTACGTAATCTTTCGATGTCTGTAGGAGTATCAAATACCGCTGATGGCGAGATGTCCTGGGTCAAATAGTTCCAGGTGAGTTGAGTCAAAGGTTTTAGTTGTTGAGGATCTTGCTGATGAATATGCTTGTGGAGTTAACTGAATCCAAGCATCTTCGATTTTATATAGTAATGGAAGTTCATAACTGCATTCCTTTGGCTACAAAACGGGGTTAAGATACGTGATTTGGGGTTAGGGAAAGAGAAGCATTCTTACAGAAAACAGCAACTCTAAACAACACTTCTGGTTTTTGACGACAGCGTTAACGATGCATTTTACTGTGGGATGGCTTCTCCGGCAGCAACCGCCATAACCGGGTCCTTTCATCAATCTGTAGGCGAATTCAACTGGTTGCAGAGCATGAAAGATAATGTATTAGTGATTACTCGTTCCAGTTCGCATTTTTGCTGTATAACGTTATAATAAAGGGCTGTCATCTGGTTCTGTGTTTTTCCACATAGACAAATCTTGAATTACATAAAGTAAAGATGTCCAAATTATTGATAGGGATGAGCCTTGGTGAGTTAAAGGCATTCCCTTTTGGTTTCACATAAAAGTTTAGGTGCTCAGTCCGTAAGAGTGTATATCCGCAGAGAGGTTGTTCCTCGTTTGCGTGAGCAAAAAGTGAGCATCTTCAGTAATCAGGCTATATACAACGGGTGAATGAGCTGTGTCACCGGTAGTTTTTGTAGCAGGTCCTTCGTAGCTGCATACCGTATTGGTGAAAATTACAAGATGACGCGTTGGCATGGCTTCTGTGAATGTATCCATCGTCAGAATCGAGGCAGAATCCACCGCTGAGGTGATGGTTCCAGATCAGTATGATCTTTCCTGTGTCCACCTTCGACAGGGACATATGCATGTCTTCAAGGTAACCTGACGACGGCCTGGACGACGTGACGTCATCCCAAGTTCCATATGGATTGAACACAGTTCCTTTACAAGATCCATCGTGATGAGAAAAGCATATGTGACACTACGTGAAGTGGTGTGGTTGGCCTTGAGTCCGTCGACGAAATCACCGTACCACCAATTCTAAAATTCCTTCTGCTGAATATACGTTGACATCACCGTGATTGGGAGATTTATGAGGTAAGAGATTTGTCCTCCGTAACGATTGAAATATGGGAGTGCATCCCACAATGGGTAAATGGTGCATTTCCACCTACATTGTAGAATAACCTCATGTAATTGTAATCGGGAAAAGTTGAAGAAGTTGAATGTATATCTCAGAAGAAGTAGTAGTTTTATGTTCTAAATCATCTACCAGCTCCAAGTAATGGAAACAGTTGTGATGTTGGATGGCGTCCGCCGCAATCGAATCCGATCAAAGATATAATAGGCTGACTTATAAATTAAAAGTGAGAGTAAAACGAGAACTACTGTCTGTAAATACTGGATTATATTATATTGTTAATGTAACACTAAAGTACAGTCGAATAGTAAATATGAGTATATAATTTTAACTTTCTGCCATATAAGTATGTGTATGTGCGCGAGTTATGACTTAAAACAATGTGGTAGGCATAATATCAGATTTATTGAAAGTATGGTCGATACAGCACAATTATAGCGTTAGTAACCCATCCCCTTGGATGTTATTAGAATCGTAGATTTAGTATTACAATTTTATCATCGGTCAAACTTACAGTGGTTCCTTGATACAGCATGATGTCATAATTATCCTGCTGCAAAATACCGATTACATTCAATATGCAAGAAAGCACCCGTTGCATTCAATTGCTCTCGTATCATGTCTTACTTTATAGACATTCCAGTATATGCAAATTCCAGGAATGGTGCTATTGTACATAAGGCTGTGAAATTCTGAAAACCGGTAGTGACTTCCAGTCGGCCCTTTTTATATAACAATTGTGTATATCGTAATGATGTTCTTGCTGATTTGCCGTAATGAATAAGTGCTGAATACAATAACACTTACCAAACCAAAGTGATAGCCAGTGTATCTAGTGGGTGATCTGTGACTCCTGCTGAATTCCTCGGAGTGATACATTTTTATCTAAAAAACAAAATACATTTGCTTGTTGTATATGGTATCAATATTATACAAAATGACCTGAACATACACTAATTTCGTGCTGTTATACCCCAACTTTAGTATATAGGACACAGTTGTTAAACTACGGATTATGATTGATTTGTACTACATGTAAAGTTGATATGTTAGCATTAAGTTGATATATTAGTGCTGCTTCATCAGTAGTACAGTGGTTATAGTGTTAGTACCCTGTTTTCATGAACTCCATTAGATTATGTGTCGTAGAGTTACAAGTCATCGTCAATTAGATCGTAGTAGAGACGAGATACCTGCACTAACGTCGTAATTTTCGTCGTAAGGCCCCGACTATATTCATATAAATTTTACAGAAACAAATATCACAATTTATGTTTAACGAATTTCATATCTCTTCTGTAATGGAACAGTTAATTTCGTTATTAATACTGCCATATACAAGACTGTGAAATTCTGAAATATTGTAGCCTTCAGGATAATCCAGTTAGAATAACAGTGGTTGCATATTGGGAGGAATGTTCTTTGATTACCATACGCTCGAAAACAATAACATTCGGCGAACCAAGGGTAATCGACGAGTAGCATAGGTGGTCTGGGACATCGCTGATTTCTGGCGGGTACATTTGATTCTGGGTAAAGACGAGCGGTTTTCGTAATGATTTTAAAATGGGGGGAGGCAGATGCTGCTAGTTAGTATTATCCAAATGTCTGTGGATGTTATCGAATTTGGAAATATGTATAATGATGATTTATAAACTCTTTTCCAAAGTTGATCAACAAACTTATAAGAATCTGTACAGCTAAAAGGCATATAGGTAAATTTTGCAGTTATTTCCTGAAAGCATTGTGAGACAACAGTAGGACTCATATGGTCCTCTAAACGATATCGTGATTAGTTATTATTTTATATTGAGAATCGTTATTTGAGAGACTTGAAATATCCTGGCAATTTAAACAAGTAAGTTGGTTGGTTAATTTATTAAATATCGTATAGTGACTATACCTTGTCTAGCAATATACAGACAGTATTTTACTAAAGAAAATTAATTAAAGTAGAAGAAAAGAAAATAAGATGAATAAAAATAATACTGAGTAAAATGAGATGAAGCGAAGTGGAGTACCGGATCACTTCATAGTGAGCCTAGCTCGACTGGGCCTCCAGAAATATAAAGGATTTGTTCATCCTGATCAAACGGGGCTAATTTAATTTGTCTGAGGATTATTCTGTGTTTGTTTTACAATGGATAGTCGTTATTGGTTTCGCTATTTATCAAAATTTGATAGCAGTCCTGTGGCATTGGTCACTCTGAATTTTTTCTCGTGGTTCTTTTTTTTAACAAGTATAAGAGGTCGCTCTTACAAGAGTGTAACTGGCTTAATCGCTATGACGTAGTACCTTTCTTTTACTTCTTTGTTTGAATTAAATTTTCGCGAGCTTCGTTTGTAGGCCGCAGACGATTGGTGATTGGTTAAATATTCAGGTATGGTAACGAGAGTGTCTTCTTCCACCAGAGGTAAGCTATTGCAAACGGGGAAGACGACCGAAGATTATTCGAAAGGAGTATATTTTGTTCCTTCATGAAATACTAGTATTATAAGAGGAACATGGCTAAAGCTGTATGATCGTCCTTAACTCTTTTCCTTTGCACTGAGTTTTCAAGTATTCCATAATTAAGGCTGATGCGAACGTTCTATAGACCCATTGTCTGTGGGTGGTGTACGCGGTAGTTTTATAATGTTTGCTATTGAATTGAGCCCGCTGAGTTCCGCATTAACGCGGAGAGGAAATTCGCGCCTTGATCCGTCAAAATGGCCTTAGGGGCACCATAAATGCAAAATAAAATTCTTGTAAAAGCATCTATGCGAAAAGGAAGTAGTTCTGGTGTGAGGGAAACAGCAACCGAATATTTAGTTAATAAATCCTGCATGGTAAGGATATAGGAATACACGGGTTGTATAGGTGTATTATAATGAGAGAGAGACTTTATCAAAAAGCATTTCCTGGTGTAACGTTATTACCATTGGTTGTTTAGTTTTAATTAATAATTTTTTAAGTTGACAAACCCGACATCTTCTAATAAATTTTTTAACATCTTGTTTCATAGTTTTCCAATAAAAAATGGGGGGCGCATTCTACAGGAAATGATCGATGCCTTACACTACCCACTTCAGAAGAATGATTTTCTATCACTAGCAAGTTTTCTGGGTACGTATCAAACTCAAATGGTACTAATAGAAAGATCCTTTAAACAATCATATAACCAGTATGTAAGCCTGTGTAACCGAAGTTTGTTTTTTCGTATACCAAAGAGATAGTTCGAGCTCTGTTGCCACATCCTGAGGGACTCTGCACTACATTACTAGGCTCACCAGAAGGTGTGAATTAAATTTACAGGCAAAGGAGATCAAAAATTTCGAATCATTAGATATGTTGGTTTGTTCAAACGTCAAAGATTTATAATAAAATAAGAGGCGCTTGTAATTTTGGCACCACCATCAGAGTGTAATCCATTCCATGGAAATAAATATAACCAGGTTGTCCTTTGAGATTCAACCCATCGCGGGAGAATCATAGCTTAATTTTATCCATCCCAGATTATTCTAGACAGGGCTATTCGAGAGGGAGGCGCTTCAGATTCAGAATCAGAAGAACTGTAGAAAATCTTCATGCTAGGAGTCATCCTTGATAATTGGCGACATCGTGCATTTCTACATCAACTGTTCAGGAGAGACAGAGAGGGTAAAAGTTCGGTGGAGAAAGCTCCGGTGGGAAAGAAAATAGCATTTGGAACGTGGCTTAGTAGGTGAAGGATATAGATTCATTGATGATTCGTCAACAAGTTCTGGAATTAAGTGGGTTGCACCATAAGTAAAAGGATGGGAGGAGGGTTTTAGAGAAGTACTTACTATATTTAAAGACTCTTTTATAATAAATCGAATTCGTATTCGGATAATTTCCTAGTTCTCCATTCCAAGTGTTGAAGAAGGGTCTCTGGTTCGATACAACCAGCCACTAGGGTTTTGGATCAGTGACGATAGTAAACATTCTTAATGTACAAGTAGGCCCAAAGTGCGATATGTAACCATACAAACATTCTCTTTCATTGTAGAATATCTCTTGCCTGTCTCTGCTTGCACGAGACGTGTATGTAATTGTAAACTCTTCCAACACTTCCTTTGACGTTAAAACTCCGCCATACAATGTATGCAACCGGAAGCGTCAGTATTAATATGAAAGGTTTTGAGAAATCTGGCATTGTAGAATGGTCTGGTGCAAAGATGTTTCTCAAGGTATTAGTGCTAAAACCTGGGTGGATCGTTCTACTGGAATGACTCATCTCTTAGTGTCATTAGAGGAACATCTTGCAGTACCTGTGGAACGAATCTCCCAATATCCAACTATCCAGAAACTGCTCAGTTTCTTTAAGCGGTTGGGGAAGTTTATTACTGAATTTATTTTATTAGATCAGCTTTAACACCATCAGCGCTAATAATGTGTCCCAGATAGGCAACTCTTTCCGTAAGAATCTGCACTTATCTGGGTTTGTTTAGTCTGCCTCTCTTCAATCGTTTCATCAATCGAGAGAATTTAACAGTGTCTGGATCGCATAAAATAACTATACTAATCAGAACAAATAACTCACACTTTGCAAACCGGATAGAACGTTATCCATTAGGCGTTGGTGCAGTTATTTTTGCGACCGAAGGGCATTCGCCAAATTGATAAATGACCGTAGGGGTTGGAGAAGGCGGTTTTAGCGTCCTTAGATCCAGCATTGGTATTTGATGAAACCTGAAGCTAGGTCAAGCACAGAAAATATTGGCAATCGCTCAAGTTGGTCAAGAAATGTCAAAGTGATATTAGGGGAGGGGATACGTCACCATAGTTTTTCGTTTAAGTTCTGGAAGTCTATAGTTAACGTTTATTCCTGATGAATCAGTTTTTGGGTATGTCCATAAAGGTGAATTATATGGGGAAGTAGATATTGTCTAAGATGTTTTCCTTTAATAAAACTTTGGTTGTCTGACGATCACTTTCCTTATGAACTGCGAAACAGATATTGTTTGACGTACTGCGCATTATTAATAGTGTGAATAACATGTTGAGGTATGAGTGCATTCCAAAAAATCATGAGGTAATGAAATCGGTCTTATCATTGAGAGAATGAGGCTGTCCCAGATCCCCTGCTCTCGTGATTGAGACATCCGTACGCAGAAGTTGTAAAATGATTTGAGTGGGTCATTAGACTCGTCGAATGTTAGAAGAATTAGTAAGAACTTGGACAGCAAACTGTTGGGACGACCTGTGGCTGACTGATGTCTAAGAGATCAGTGGCACCCGAAGCTATTCCAGAACCGAAGTAGGAACACCTTAGAGTATCTATTACCGCGAGAATTGTGGTGAAGGAGACTGTAAGAACAAGATTCAGTGGGAGGAACAGAACGCTGTCGGCTGTTAACACAGCACCAAATACCTAGGTGTGAGTACAGTGGGGTAAAGAGAATCTCTCAGACTTCAAATGACAACAAGAAAAGATGATCTGTGACAAATCATGCTCTAGAATCAGTGTCACCGCGGGTAATGACTGAGGCAGAGTTCCTGCACGCAAGAATTAATGGAAATGAAGTAGAAGGATTTCAAGAATATCTTGGTATATTTAATGGATTTGGAATTAACACGAGACCTCCGGAAGATTTGTCATGACTATTATTTCTGCTTACACGCAAATACAACCATCATGTAAGTATACCATGTAGTGTAGCCTCAGGTACCTCTATCAAGGGCTCTCGTCCGTGGTATTAAAATCAGCGGCTCTTTCCATTTAACCAGGACTATAGCGTCGCCGAGATAAAGACTACCACAAGAGTAAAGATATCGTCCTTTAATTCCAGGATTAGAAATGAAAACCGTAAAATGGAGGATGATCTTGGTCGCGACTCTATGTATTTCCGTTTCAGTAAAGAATGCTCGATCCGTTATATATTGTAAACATTTCTTCGGAAGTTACGATAATGTTATGCTTTTAAAGAAATCCACCTGCAAAACTCGCTAAAGGCAATAATGTTAGAAACATATCCGGTTTCTCGCCTGAGTAAAGAAATAGTAAGAGAACTATATATAGATTCTGCAGCGTACCATCTGTTTTTCTGCACTGCTTTTCCGATTTATCTTTTTTATGGGTGATTTGATTCCTTCAGACCTGAACTCAACCATACACAAAACAAGGCATTTTAACAGGGCGGTTGAAGAAAGGTAATATTTGGGACGGCACCCGGTGCAGATAATGCTCAATGCGGGAATTATGCTTTACTGCTGAATCAAAATTGCCCGGTGCCAAGTTTGATTTTGTGCCTCTGATTCTCGGCGTTCGGGCGGACACCTTCACTAAGTACCGGGAAATCTTCCGTTGGTAAGTTTTCCGGATTTATATCAGTAGTAGGTTGTTCGGATGGTCCGGCAACAGGCTACTAAGGTAAAGAACTATTAGGGAACGTTGATTGTTTAACCATGCACGACGGTAAGCGAAAGCACATATCTTATTAATGAGATGTCCTGGGTTTTGCACAATTACAGACTTACCTCAGGAAAGTAAATCTAACTGGACAAGGGGTTTATAAATGGACATACGAGCTCAAAGTGTTTGGATATTGAGAAGCAGATCGTGTGGATAGTTCACAATGTGGGGGAGAAAGAGGAGGTTTCAGCGACATTTGAGATTTCTGTCGACGCGCTCAGCTGAGAGAGTTTTTTTGAGTTAAACAGTATTGGCAATGCATCATTCCAACGAACAACCCCCCGTGTAATTGTAACGCACCAACTGTGAAGGCAGACTCCAACAAACTTATCACAGGCCTCTTTAGACCGATTTGTCACGATGTGTAATCTCTGTAAATCTA
This sequence comes from Crematogaster levior, assembly GCA_901521435.1. Taxonomy (NCBI): domain Eukaryota; kingdom Metazoa; phylum Arthropoda; class Insecta; order Hymenoptera; family Formicidae; genus Crematogaster; species Crematogaster levior. The sequence goes on along the minus strand of CABEGB010000979.1, from coordinate 17,459 downwards.
GAAGGATTTTCCATTTCTCCATCTATGATAGCATTCTTCACTTTAACGGTCGATATAACCAAAAAAGATTTTCGCTGGGAAACATGTGATATTCGAGTCTTCCTCGGTATTGATTCAAAGATTTGCTATGACCGAAAATTGATTTTAAGACGAGTAAGAGAAGAGATACTGTGAAAATTGCATTCCCTCAACAGCAGTGTAATGCGTTTCTGTAGTTTATTAACAATGATTTGAACGATATTCATGTATAGGGATATAAGTTTGAGTAATTAAGTCTGCCAAATTTTAGCAAATTGATAGACAGACATCCTTTGCCCATCGTAACGTGGAATTTACTCCATAACGTCCTTAACTCGCATGCTAAGGGACTCCATTTTGGGGGGAGGGGTGGATGAGAGTTATGCGGTGAGGGGTTGAGGAGGTGCAAGATGGAGGTTCGTCATTGGAAACAGAGATTCGGGAAAATCAGGATAGCAGTTTGACTACGTATGTCTGTATTTGAGATGTAATTCACTGACAAAAAGAACCCAAACGTTCCATTTCGTTGTTAGGAAGTTGGATTGAGTTTACCGGAGATCATGGCGAAGATTAGCGAGTATGTTTGTAAGATTCCTTGTATGTCTACCGCAGCGGTAGTTCCTTCTAGAAAGTTCGCGTTCCCGTTTTTCTAATTCATTCTGTCTCCTCTAAAGCCTCTGCTTGTTCACGAAGGAGCTTATCTTTTCATTCATTTGTTTTTGTAAGATTCGATTTCGCAAGGGGTTGGTTCACCTACTTAACAAGATGACTGGGAGCGAGTATTATGAGCCATTATTGGCCATAATTAAAATTGATTAAGTAAAACCCTATTCCTTCAACCTCTGTGAACGACCTTTCCAATTTTATTTTCCAATCCCACCGCTGCCACCAAAAATTTTTCCTGTTACGTCCTGCGGTTCAAGATAAAATAAGATGAATTCTACGTCACCGAAATCGCGAGTAATGGGTCTTGAATTGGAACTGATTAACCTGATCCAAGTGGTTCGCAGTATTTTCCTACACAGGTGCTACCTCGGTAACCAAGTGAAGGTGCTCTCCTTTTATTGATTTTTCGGTCAACCTGTTTACATGGCTACTGGATTGGCGAGCTTCGTCGTCAGCAGGCTGGCCGTAAATGAATGATTAGTACAATGAATGACGACTTATTTTAATAAATGGTTTATTCCTTCTGGTTTCGTTTGTGAACGCTGCTCCTGAATTGGCTGATATGCTCTCGCGACGTTTATTGAAACTACCGGGTTTAAATGCGGGAAATGCGCCGGATAAACAGGTTTCGATGTATGCGTCTTCTGCAACGTTTCGGGGTCTACGAGTAAGGGGATATAGAGAATTTTAGGGCGTTCAACAACAGTGGAAGGTCCTGAGAGCAAAGAGAAGATGCTGATGAGGAGGGCGCGAACAGAATCTCGAAATCTGTGGGAGCTACATGGGAGCCGAACTTGGGCCTGGTTGAGGCTCCTGGACAACCGGGGGTGGATTTGGGGAATAATTTTGGGGTAGACGTAGATAGACGGATCAGGATCGGTCGGGGAATGAAACCCACCTGCCTAACCTACTGGCGGGGTTCTTGGCCAGCTCAGGGGTTGAGGAATTTGGTGTGGGGGGTTTTGGAATGGAACGGGCTTGATCCTCACGGTAAGAATTCGTTTTGGCAACTTAGATGTTAAGCCGTGTGGCGTGTCTGGTAATTGATACCGGGACGATCGACTCGACCATCTGTTTAGGAACAGAGATAACTAATTCCCAAATTTGAAAACTCAAGGGTTTGTAATAAAATTAATAGTAGTGATACCGACAGAACACAAGCATTTAAATTAAAATGTCCATACATAAAATATTCAATAATATAGTGGAATAAAAAAAAGCAATAATAATTTCTAATAACACATAATAAATAAAAGAACCATACAATAATAATAAATATATAATAATGAGCTATCTAAACTAACTTACAAATATAAACAGAATAAAGGGTACCAATATATAGTTGGTAAAATCTTATTTCTTTCCAGGCAGAGACAAGTTGCTAGTGCAAAAATAAAAATAAAAAATACTAAAAAGAACTGAAAATGACCGTATGGGTATTCGAGTAAAATTGAATAAATGGTTGCTTGTAATGATGAAAGAAAACTTCGCTGGAAACACCAATTTAATTATTCAAAAAATTTCAATTGTTGTGGACTGGAAGGAAAATTTAAAATGGTTATTCTAAAATGGATTTACTCAGTTAAAGGAAAGGTGACGGCCTAAGGCTTACGCCACCTGGAGTTAGACCCACGGCCCTCCACCTAGCTCTGCAAAAGCTCTTTAAGTGCACGCGGCGAAAGGAAATTTGAGGAGGAAATCAGCGGGTTCACGTCGCTCCGCTTCAGTTTCGCGCACGCCTCTTTCTGAATCCACGGCCTCCACGCACAGTAATCAAACCAGGCTTATGGCGCACGCGGTGAGGTACTTAGTGATGTTGTAAGGATTTACAAAAAAATGAGGATTACACTATTGCACCCAGAAGGAGGGAGGATATGAAATTATTGGATTAAGAAGATGGAAAGTAGTCACCAAAATAAAATGATAATAATAATTGAAAATCATAACCTGAATATTAGCAAAGTATTAAAAATTTAATAGCAATATGTATATTTAATTAATATATCTGATAGATTTTATGTAATAAAGATTGTAGTTATGAATTTAATTTAATAGAGGTTTTAATTGTCGCAATTTATTCTTATTCTCCTGCCACTTTTGTTTGTAAGAAATTTCATATTAAGAGGATTAGAAAGGGTGACACAAAAAATACTGAGTAATTCTTGACGTGAATTTAATAATGAAATGCAAAAATTTAAATATAAGACTGATGGTTTAAATATCTCAAGTTAAATAACACATGAATTAATTACTGGTAATAAGGTTTGTCTTGTTTCCATGAATTAAAGAGCATTTAAACCTGAAGTCCACATAAAATATTATTAATGGTGATTTAATATAAATGGAGAATCAAAAGGTTGAAATATATTTGTATATGTAAATAACTTATTTCAATTAAAGTTACATGAAATATATATGTACAAATTTAAAGTCATTATTCAAAAATTTCCATATGAATAATTGTGATTCAATGTCATTGATATATAAATTTTGGTACACAATAAAATACTGAAACGCACAATTAGATTTTAATAAGTTATTGACATATATGAACATTCAAAATTTTATTTGCTTTTTCTGACAGAGTCAAATGTCTATATAAATTGAAGGTTGATCAAGAACAACAAGGAAAAATAATTAAATATTTTTAAAGCATATTTTTAATGAAATTGCAGTAGCTAAAAGCTAGCAACAGCTCCAAATAAATAGTTCATAGATGTTCCGTATTAGGTTTTAATATTAAGTTACAATTGTGGAACAGCAAAATCAAGCGTTCAAATATATTTTCTGATAAATTGTCACAACAATCGATCGAATTAACAATAAGGAGTTGCATGGCGATCCCTTTGATATAATTCCGCGGTTGTAATTTAATAAAAACATGGATTCAAAATTACAAGCAAGCAGCTCAAGTGATATAGGAAGCCAATGTAAATATGCAAAACTTCATTAATATAGTTTATAGTTGACTTGTAAAAGGCGCAGGATTTGGCAAATCGGCCGTTCGGATTTCAATATCAGTACATTCGAACCTAGCGCTTAAATTTTACAATTTATGTGAATGCTAGTGACTTAGTGCACATTATGTATAGAACTGGCATGACTTAATCAAAATGAATAAAAAAATCTCAATTTGTAAATAAATTAATGAAAGGAAAAGGGAATTGACACAATTTGTGAATAATAAAATTAATGAAGGGGGGACGTAAAATATCGAAAATCGAGTACCATGAAGTGGCGGATTTTAACAATAACTCGGTTCGGCCGCTGAAATAGGAAAAAAGGTACAGAAATAAGGGTTGAGGAACTACTGTGCTTACGTACTGTTCGTCTTTGCGCAACCTCCGCTCTTTCCTTTAAACTCCCGGTTCCTCTGATTTATATAACTTCCAATTGACAACATGTTGATTGACTCACAGCTATTCTAAGTTCTTTTTTTCTTTGGCTATGGCGGATGCTCTTTCCGTCCCGAACCTTGATCTTCTGTCGACCTTTCTCGCTCCTCTAGCAGGTTGACGATTTTGGGCCCTGCAATACTTCAACGAGGGGTGTACATATATAGGAGTACGCCTAAAATGCAAGGGTAGAAATCGTGATGTACGAATCTGTGTCACGTTAGCTTGCATCATCCGACGAACTATTAAATAAACTAAAATTGTAAACTGAGTATTTTCCTGCCTTATCTACAGACGTTTATATGGCTGCAAATTTTAATTCCAACAACTATTTCGTGGTAGCCTGGCGCGGTATAAATTGTTAAGACTCGTTACTTTGATAAAGAGCGAAATAGATATTTTTCCGTCAAGGTTGCTGCAGCGGTTTCAATATTAACGCATACATGTGTGAGAACGACGAAAACAATAAATTTGAACAAACATAACACATGTAGAACAACAAAGCATTGAACAGGAGGTTTGATAGATTCTTTCATAACTGTGTATTAAATTAACATTATATAAGTGCGAGCGAATAGTTTTTTTAACAAAAGAGCATAGAGGGTTATATGTAAAAAAGGCAAAATTGTAACAAAAAGCAAGACGCTTAGAAGATCAAGCTTTGTCTTAGTAAGACAAGGTGCATAAGACAGAGATAGATTAACAAGGTTGAGTGAGTAAGTTTAATACGGAAAAGGAGATTTAGTGTCTGACGTAGCATAGGAACGCATGTGAAACAAGGATAATAATAACTGAATAAAATATTTATAGTTGTCAATCCATGCTACTGTGTTTAAGACGAAAATGGTTAAATACAGCAAGGGCGAACAGTTCAACATGAATTCAGCTTGAAATATTTTAATACAAAAAAATAAAAGGTGTGTTAAGAGATCTGTATGTAAACAACGCGTAAAAAAGGATGGATATTATGACAAAATTACGAAATCAAATAAAGATTTGATACGCGGATCATTCTCAGAAGATAATCAGCACCAAATAAAAGAAATAATCCATTAGATGCGCGCCCGAGGTAATATAGGAATGCAGCAAAGTGGTCGTGCACACAGGAACTCAGCCGTGCGGACATAGAGTATGTGTATATATATATGTAGAGAAAGAGTCAAAAATTTTATAGGGATATAATGAATATTCTTTAGAACAGTTTTCGGCAATAGTTCGTGAATTAAGAAGAACTCTGGAAAGCAGAGAATTGTAATTGGTTTTGGTCAAGAGGCTCTTTGAATTCAAAGTTTTATGAAAAAATTAACCAATGAGAAAATAGTTATTGTTACTTGGAAAATAGTTGCAAATTAGGAGGCCTGAAAATTTTATGCATACATCTTTATAAACAGTTACTTATACAAATTCAAGTTGCAACTACCAGGCATATGTATATTTGTTAACTAATTCATATCTAACATCCTATAATGCAATAAACGTATGATATCATATATTATAACCTTTAGTTGATTTTATATTTTATAATTTTATTTTGAGTTTATTTTATATAATATAATGATTTAATAGTGATTTGATAAATGTTATAACGGGGAATTATAAAGGAAGATTAGATTTTATGAAGCGAATAAACATAAGTAATAAAAAAATTATTAGTTACTTCTATTGTAAAACCCAATAATTTTTTAAGTCGTTTTCTTCTAGATAATTAGGTAATCAAATAAATTTATTCTGTCTCGACAGAAGACGTTTCACTTTATGATGTAAAATAACGAATTATATATATTCAAATCAAAATAGAGTTAATTATGAAATACCTTTACAATATTTCAAGGATAGTATTGATTACCCAAATGAAAGCAGGATGTTACTTAACTTGTTTTTAATAGTTTCAGTTTCATGATTTTATTGATTTTACATTTTAATCAACCCACATGTGATAAAGTACAAGCGAATATAAAGGTAAGATTCTATTTTATAAATGAAGCAATGATTAAACATAGTGCAACATATAGAAGATATTAATATAATCTGACAGATAACAGTAAAAGATTTATTTTATATTTGATTTTAATTTTTATAGTTTTATTGGGTTTCACTTTTTTTCTTAGTCAATTGTTAAAAGATGATTATTCGAGTGCACTCAAATATTTATATATGCGTATTGTGTCTTATTATAAATATAGTATATGGTATTAATTAAAGTTATAGTGATTAAAAAAGCTGTAACAATAACAAAATATATATATAATGAGACCTCTCATGTGCATGGAAGTCGCGATAACGGGGTGAGATACGAGTGAGACATTAGTAGTGAATTTGATATAATTTAGTTTTTACGTGTTTTTTAGATTTATAGTTTTTCTTCCTTTTATTTTGTTTTCTAATTTTTTCCATCTTTCCAATAGCAACGTCTTGTTGCATAATTAGATATATATATACATATATAACAAGAGTATATATAGTAAATTTATAGAAAAAGGAACAGCAGTAAATCAGAAAAAATGTAATAAAATAGGAATTAACGTAATAAAATGGTAATCAATAAAGTGGTAAATAAAATAGAAAAATAATGATTTTAATACTGAGTAATATATATATCCATGTATAGTAGTGGAAAAAAGGGAAGAGATAATCTGCACAACGTAAAATTGTGAATAAGTATCCAGTAAACGCAAAAAATTATAAGATAAGAGAGTTTTAGAATTTTAAAACTCAGGACGTCACATCCTCCTTTTCTCTATTTAGAGAAAACTCCATGTATTCGTAGGAGTTTTCTATTTGATAGAGACGATCGTCTCAAATCTCGATATATCAATATTGTGTAATACTACATCGTGGTGTTGAAATTGAAGGAGCCAAAGATCAACTGCTTTACTACCTGGAAGTAGTTCCCTTGTCTTTATCCGAGATCGTTGTTTATCTTTTCGACAGGTCCCGGCCAGATGGAGTAGAGATGCGTTATAGAGAGCTCCAGGGCTCCTTGAAGAGATGAAGGCGCATCCGCAGGCTGAATGAAGAGCGTGACCGTGGATTGCAGTGTCGATTGTCAAATGAATAAGGCGGATGATTAGAAAACGCCGAATACTCCGGCGGTGGCAGATCCAAAGTAATGAATCCGTTCCAGATGCGAGAAGCAGCACTCTCGGCAATTTTATTTTAAAGCGTCTTCATCTAATAGATTGTAGGCGATATGGAGTCGTCTCCATGTATGACCGGTTATTCCACGTGCCATGGAGTTTAATAAAGCTGGTTTTCCGTTGAAACATAATATGGTTACAATCTTCGATGTCCGTAGGAGAATAACGCTGATGGCGAGATGTCCCAGTCAAATAGTTCCAGGTGAGTTGAGTCAAAGGTTTTGTGCTGCTGAGGATCTTGCTGGATGAATATGTGCTTGTGGAGTTAACTGAATCCAAGTATTTCGATTTTATATAGTGTCGGAAGCTCATAACTGCATTCTTTGGCTACAAAACGGGTTAAGATAATGGATTTTGGGTTAGGAAAAGAGAAGCATTCCTTTACAGAAACAGGCAACTCTAGTCAGTTTCGGTTTTTCTGACGACAGCGTTAACTGATGCATTTTACTATGTGGATGGTTTCTCCGGCGGCAACTGCCAAGTATAACCGGTCCTTTCATCAACTGTATGAATCTGTCTTATTGTAGAGTGGCGAAGATAATGTATTAGTGATTACTTCTCGTTCCAGTTCGCATTTTTGCTGTATAACGTTATAATAAAGTATTTTCGTCATCTGTCTTTAGGTGTTTTTTTTTCCACATAGACAAATTTCGAACTTACATAAGTAAAGATGTCCAAATTATTGATAGGATGGAGCTCGCAGAGCGAAGGCATTCCTTTGGTTTCCAATATAAAAAAGTTTAGGGTGCCTGTACTGTAAGAGTGTACATCCGCAAGAGAGAGGTTGTTCCTTGTTTGCGTGAGCAAAAGTGATATCTTCAGTAATCAGGCTATATACAACGGTGAAATGAGCTGTGTCACCGTGTTTTTTTTGTAGCAGGTCCTTCGTAGTGACACTGCATTGGTGAAAATTACAAGATGACGCTGGCATAGGTTTGTGAATGTAAAATCAGAATCGAGGCAGAATCCATCGCTGAGGGTGCAGATGGTTCCAGATTTTAGTATGATCTTCCTAAAATCCACCTTGACAGGGACATGCAGTCTCCCAAGGTAACCTGACGACGGCCTGACGACGACGTCATCCCAAGTTCCATAGCGGATCAGAATATTGTGTTCCTTTACAAGATCCACGATGAGAAGAAGCTAGTGTGACACTACGTGAAGTGGTGTATGGCCTTGGAGTCCAACATGAAATCACCGGTACCACCCAATTCTTAAAATTCCTTCAAGTTGAACATACGCTGACATCGTGATTGGGAGATTGGTGAGGTAAGAGATTTGACCCGTAACGATTGGAAATATGGGAGTGCATCCCACAAGGAATGGTACAGTATCGCACCACACTGCATAACCTCGGCGTAATTGTAACGGAAAGTTGGAAGAAGCTGGAATGTATATCTCAGAAGAAGTAGTATTATGTTCTAAATCACATTCACCAGCTCCAAGTAATGAAACAGTTGTGATGTTAAGATGGCGCCGCAATCGAATCCGATCAAAGCATTACAATAGGCTGACTTATAATTAAAAGTGAGAGTAAAACGAGAAAATCAGTCTGTAAATAATTGATTATATTATATTGTTAACAACACTAAAGTACAGTCAGAATAGTAAAATATGAGTATATACCTTAACTTTCTCTGCCATATAAGCATGTATGTGCGCGAGTTATGACTTAAAACAATGTAGGCATAACATCAGATTTATTGCTACGGTCGATAACAGCAACAATTATAGCGTTAGTAACCCATCCCCTGATGTTATTGTAACCGTGATTTTAGGTATTACAATTTTATCATCGGTCAAATCATAGTGAAGTTCATACAGCATGATGTTACAATTATTCCAGCTGCAAAATACCGATTAAGACCCATGAGTGCAAGAGTTAACGTTGTATCTCAATTGCTCGTATCATGTCTTTAATTTTTGCGATATCTACATGCAAATCTAGGGCCGAAAGTACATTGTACAAGGCTGTACCTTGAAAACCGATTCGGTCGGCCCTTTTTATATATCAGGGTATGGCTGATGTTCATTGCTGATTTGCCGGCTGAATGCGTTAGAATACAATAACACCTACTAAACCAAAGATATCAGTGTATCTAGTGGGTGATCTGTGACTCCAAGCAATTTTCGAGGACAGATTTTATCTAACAAAACAAATAATATTTGGTTATAGTATATGGTATCGGTTATACAAAATGACTCGAACATACACTAATTTCGTGCCAGCATATAATTCTAACTTAGTATATAGATAATAGTTGTTAAACTTACAAGATTGCGATTGGATTAGTAAATTACATGTAGCTGATATATTAGCATTAAGTTGATATATTAGTGTTAAGCCATCAGTAGTACAGTGGTTATAGTGTTAGTACTCTGTTTTCACGAACTCCATTAGGATTATGTAAATGTAGAGTTACAAGCTCATCGTCAATTGATCGTAGTAGAGAATAGATACCGCACTAACGTCGTAATTTTCTGTCGTATTCCTTCGACTATATTCATAAATTTTAAAACAGTCATCACAATTTACAGCTCTTCTAACGTATCTCATATCTCTTTCTGTAATGGAAACAGCGTTAATTTCTTTGCTATTAATATCAAGCATATACAAGACCGTGGAATTTGGAAATATTGTAGCCTTCAGGATAACTAAAGTAGAATAACAGTGGTTGCATGTATATTATTGGGGAGGAATACGTTTCTTGGATTACCATACGCTCGAAAAAACAATAACATCTGGCGAACCAAGGGTAATCGACGAGTAGCATAGGTGGTCTGGGACATCTGCTGATTTCTGGCGGGCACATTTTATTCAAAAGACGAGCGTAATTTTCGTAATGATTTGCAATGGGAGGCAGATGTTGCTAGTTATAAGGATTCAAATGTCTGTGGATGTTATCGAATTTGAAATATGTATAATGAGGATTTATAAACCTCTTTCCAAATGATTCAACAAAAAACTTATAAGAATCTGTACAAGTTGTACAAGTATGGATACCTGTAGTTATTTCTGAAAGCATTTATGACAACAGTAGGACTCATATATATGGTCCTCTAACGATATCGTGATTAGTTATTATTTTATATTGAGAATCGTTATTTAAGGAGAGACTTGGAAATATCCTGGCAATTCTAAACAAGTGCTGGTTGGTTAATTCTATTAAGAACACGTATAGTGGATTCGACATCTTACATCTAAAGGGGCTATACAGACAGTATTTTGCATTTTGAAAAAGAAAATTAATTAAAGTAGAAGTAAAAGAAAATAAGATGAATAAAAATAATACCGAGTAAATGGAGATGAAGCGAAGGAGTACTGGATCACTTCAGTGAGCTCAGCCTGACTGGGCTCTAGAAATATAAAGTGATTTGTTCATCCCGGGATCAAACGGCTAATTTTAATTTGTCTTGATGGATCATTCGTGGTTTATTTCTACAATGGATAGTCACGTTATTGGTTTCACATTTAATTTTCTAAAATTGATAAGGTCCCGTATATTGGTCACCGAATTTTCCCTTTCTGTTCTTAAATAAGTATACATAGTCGCCCTCATGAAAGGTGTAACTGTATTAACGCGGCGATCGTAGTACCTTTACTTCTTTCTTTGCTTGAATTAAATTTTCGCGAAGCTACGTTTTGGCAATGTATAGACGATTGAAAAGATTGGTTAAATATTCAGGGTAGGTAACGAGAGTGTTCCTTCAATAGGGAGGGTAAGCTACGGTAAACGGGAAGACGACCGAAGATTAATTCGAAAGGAGTATATTTTATTCCTTCATGAACACTTACAGTTATAAAGAACATGGCTAAAAGGTATGTGATCGTCCCAATCTTTTCCTTTTGCACTTTGGAGTTTTCAAATATTCCATAATTACATGATGCGAACGTTCTATAGACCCATTGCCTGTGGGTGGTAATACGCGGTAGTTTTATATTTTAATATTGAATCGTTTCACATTAACGCGGAGAGAGGAAATTCTCCGCCTTGATCCGTCAAAATGGCCTTAGGGGCACTATAAAATGCAAATAAAATTTTTTTTGTAAAGCATCTGCTATGGAAAGGGAAGCGGTTTCCAAAGGGGAGGGGAACAGCAACCGATATTTAGTTATCAACCTGCATGGTATGATATAGGAATTGCCACGGTTGTAGGTAAGGGTCCTAATATATCGAGAGAGATTCTTTATCAAAAGTATTTCCTGGTGTGTCCGTTATTACCATTGGTTGCTTCTAGTTTTAATTCTAATAATTTTAAGTTGACAAACCCGACATCTTCTAATAAATTCTTATATCTTTGTTTCATAGTTTTCCAATAAAAATGGGGCGCATTCTGTTATAAGTTTTGATCACGCCCTCTTATGACCACCACTTGCAGAAGAATGATTTTCTATCATCAGCAGTAATGCTCTTTCACGGTACGCGTACTAAACTCCTTACAAATGGTAACATTAATAGAAAGTAAATAATCATATAGAACTTTATATATGTGTTTGAGGAAATAAAATCGAAGTTTGTTTTTCGTATACTGAAAGAGGATAGTTCGAGCTCTGTTACAACATCCCTGAGGACTCGGCAACTCTTTTACATTACTAGTCTCAACCAGAAGGTGTGAATTAAATTTACAGGCAAAGAGATCAAAAATTTCTGAACTAATAGATATTACGTTGGTTCGTTCAAACGTCAAAGATTTATACTGGGGAAATAAGGAGGCGGCTTCAATTCTTTTGGCACCATCATCAAAGTGTAACTTAATTCATGGAAACAAATATGTTCAGGGTTATCCTTGAGATACCAACCCATCGCGGGAGTAATTAATATTAATTTTATCCATCCCAGATTGTTCTCTAGGACAGGGGCTATATTCGAGAGGAGGCTTCAGATTCAGAACTGCAGAAGAACTTCGTAAGGGAAAAATCTTCAAGCAGAGCTGTCCTTTGATAATTCGGCGACATCGATCGTGCATTTCTACATCAACTGGTTCAGAGAGACAGAGGTAAGTTCGGTGGGAGAAAGTCTGAAAGAAAATATGACGGGGTTTGGAACGTAGCTTAGTAGGTAGATAGACATAGATTCATTGGATGATTCGTCAACAAGTCTTGAATTATGGCTAAACTACAAGTGTAAGGATGAGGGGAGGTTTCGAGATAGCGCATCAGCATTGTTACTTAAAGATCCCTTTTATAATAAATTTTAGTCTGTATTCGATAATTTAGTTCTCCATTTCCATAAGCGTGAAGAAGGGTCCTTAATTGGTTACCAAACCAATAATCTAGGGTTTGTGATTGTGTGACGATAGTAAACATTTTCAATGTACAAGTAGGGCTCCAGCAAGATATGCAATAAACTATGGCTAAACATTCCTTTTCTATTGTAGAATATCTTGCTCTTGGTCTCGTTTGAAAGTACGAGAGACGTATGCAATTGAAATCTCTTCCAACACTTCCTTGACTCTAAAACTCCGCCAATGGCGTAACCGGAAGTGTCAGTAGTTAATATGAAAGGTTTTGAGAAATCTGGGTGTGTAATAGAAGAGCCTAGGTTTAGATTGCAAGAGCGTTTTCAAGGTATTAAAACTTAAGGAAAACATGCTGTGAGATCATTCCATTGTCCTTCTCTTAATAGAAGTCAGTTAGAGGTTTTGCTACATCTTGAAAATTGTGGAATGAATCTCCTATATGTCCAAACTAGTCCCAAAGAAGCATTTTATGTTTGGGGTTTCTGCAGTTAAGGGGATTTGTGCTGAATTTATTTTATTAGGATCAGGCTTAACACCATCCACGCTAATGATGTGTCTAGATGGGCAACTTCCTTTCGTAAATTCGCACTTATCTGGCTGAAGTTTTTAGATTCGCCTCTTTCAATCGTTTCGTCAATCGAGAGAGGAATTTAATAATATGTTCTTGTAGAGATCGCGCATAAATAATATATCCATATAAAACAAATAACTCAATACCTTGCAAACCGGATGGGAGAACGTTATCCATTAAAGCAATTGGGAAAAAGTAGCAGGGCATTTTAAGACCGAAGGGCATTCCTTAAATTGATAGCCAATGACCGTAGGGGTTTGAAAGAAGCGGTTTTTAAGGGCGTCATTAGGATCGGCTGGTATTTGATGAAAACCTGAAAATAGGTCAAGCACAGAAAAATATTTGGCTTTACCAAGTTGGTCCAGAATGTCAGTGATATTAGGGAGGGGATACGCGTCACCATTAGTTTTTTCGTTAAGTTCCTGAAGTCTATAACCATTCGCCAACGTTTATTCCCTGATGAATCAGGCTTTTTGGGTACAATCCATGAAAGGTGAATTATATGGGGAAGTAGAAGGTTCTATGATGTTTTCCTTTAATAACTTATTAACCCGCTGATCAATTTCTTCCTTATGAACTGGTAAAAAACGATATTGTTTGATGGTTTGGCACATTATTGATAGTGTGAATAACATGTTGAAATAACATGAGTACATTCTAAAAAAAAATCATGAGGTAAATCCTATCAGATATTGAAATGACTGTACCCAGATCCTCGCTCTTCGTGATTGAGATGATCCATACACAGAAGTTGTAAAATGATTTGGACGCGTCATTAGACTCGTCGTCGGAATTAGAAGAATTAGTAAGAACTTGGACAGTAAAACTGTTGGGACGACCTGTGGCCGACTGATGTCTTGAGGATCGAGTAGCTTTTGAAAACTATTCCAGAACCGAAGTAGGAACACCTTAGAAGTATCTACAGTATTACCGCGAGAATTAGAAAATATGGGAGATTCGTAAGAACAAGATTCAGTGGGGAGGGAACAGAACGGCCGTCGGCTGTTAACACAGCACCTCCAACCTAGGTGCGGAAACCAAAGGGGGTAAGAGAATCTCTCAGACTTTCGTTAAAAATTAATGATAAATTGGAAATTGTAAAAAAGGATGACCTGTGGACAACTGATGCTCCTGAAGAATCAGTGTCACCACGGGGGGCGGCTCAGACTCGGAGTAGAGTTCCCGGGGTATCATGAGAAATTAATGGAAATAGAAGTGAAGGGATTTCAGAATATTCAGAGTATTTAATGGATTTGGAATTAATATCGAGACCTCCGGAAGATTTGTCATGACTAAAGTATTATTTCTGCTTGCATCGCAAATACAACCATCATATGTGTTATACTCATGTAGTGTATGTCACAGGTACCTCTATATCATACTCCTCGTCCGTGGTATTAAAAATTGGAAGGTGTGCCTTTCCATTTAAATTGATAACTATAGCGTCGCCAAGATAAAGACCGTCAATGGGCTTTAAGAGTGGAAGATATCCAACCTTTAATTCAGGATTAGAAATGAAAACGTAAAATGGAGTGACAGATCTTGGTTTGACTCTTATGTATTTCGTTTCAGTAAAAGGAATGCTCGATCCGTTATATTGTAAACATTTCTCTTCGAAGTTAATGATAACGTTATGTTTTTTAAAGAAATCCGTTCCCAAAACTCCGTGTTGTGGGAAGGCAATATCGTTAGGTACTACATAGAACTTGGTTTCTCGCCCGAGTAAAGAAATAGTAAGAGAACCGAGAGTATATATGGGTTCAGGGGAGATTCCTTGCAAAGCAAAATTATCCTGTTTTTCATAAGTAATCGTTTCTTCGATGCATTCCTTTTTTATAAGATTGATTCCAGATCCTGAATCAACCATAAACAAACAAGGGTATTTTAAATTAGGCGACGAAAGAGTAATATTGGGATCCATAGTTCTTTTAGATGTCATTTCGTTCACGCTGCGAATTATAATCGCATTGTTGGTAGATCTATTGCAAAGTTTTAAGTTTTGGTGCCTTGATTCTCAACGTTCAGGCGGGACACATCTTCGTTACCAGGAACATACGTTATATTTTCAGTTTCAAGAATGAAATAGCTAAGTTGTTCAGATGGGATCCAGCAACAGGCTGGTGGCTGAAGAACTATTAGAGGAACGTTGATTGTTTAACCATGCGACAGTAGCAGTTTACATTATTCATTAATGTCAGGGGTTTTGCAATAATTACAGACTTTACCCTCAGGAAAGTTGGGGACTAACTACTTAGGGACAAGGGGTTTAATAAATGGACGATACGAGCCTGCATTGTTGGATATTGAGAAGCAGATCGTGGTGGATAGTCTACGTGGGGGAAAAGAGGAGGTTTCGAAGGCATTTGAGATTTCTGTCGACGCGCTTCAGCTTCGAGTTTTTGAAGTTGAATAGCATTGGCAATGGCATCATCAGCGTGAAATAACCCCCCCAGTAATTGTAATCGCACCAATAAATCAGAAGGCAGACCCTTAACAAAACTATCACAGGCCTCTTTTATCGATTTGGTCACGGATGTGTAATTCCCATAACCCAGAAGGATTTTCCATTTCTCCATCTATGATAGCATTCTTGGTTCTTTAATTCGGTCGATATAACTAAAAAGATTTTCGTTTAGGAAACATGTAGATATTCCCGTTCTCCTCGGTATTGATTCAAAGATTTGTTATGACCGAAAATTGATTTTTTTAGTGACGAGTAAGAGAAGAGACATCAGAAAATTGCATTCCCTCAACAGCAGTGTACGCGTGGCCCTGTAGTTTATTAACAATGATTTGAACGAACTGATATTCATGCATAGGGGATATATAAGTTTGATATTTGTTCACAAATTTTATAGAATTGATGAACAGACATCCTTTGCCCATCGTAACGTGGAATTCCAGGTGTCTATAACATGCTCATGAGGGGACTCCATTTGGAGATTCGTCATAAAGAACCTAAACGTTCCATTTCGTTAGGAAGTTGATTGAGTTTACCGAGATCATGGCGAAGATTAGCGAGTATGTTTGTAAGATCTTGTATGTCTACCGCAGCGGTAGTTCCTCTAGAAAGTTCGCGTTCCCGTTTTTCTAATTCATTCTGTCTCCTCCTTAAAGCCTCTGCTTGTTCACGAAGGAGCTTATCTTTTTCATTCATTTGTTTTTGTAAGATTTCGATTTCCGCAAGGGTTGGTTCACTTACTTCAGAAGAGGTACGCGATGACTGGGAGCGAGTATTATGAGCCATTATTAACAAGGCAATTAAAATTGATTAAGTAAAACCCTATTCCTTCAACCTCTGTGAACGACCTTTTCCAAGTTTTCCAATCCACCGCTGCCACCAAAATTTTCCTGTTACGTCCGCAGTTAAGATAAAATAAGATGAATTCTGCGTCAAATCATGAGTAATGGGTCTTGAATTGGGACGTTAAATCCGCGGTTCGCAGTATTTCCTACACAGGTACGCTACCTCAGTGCAACTGCAGAAGGTGCCTCTCCTTTGTTGATTTTCGGTCAACCCTGCTTACAAGGACTTTACAGAAGTTAGTGAAGCTATCACAGAAGAATGAATAGAATAAGATTAGTACAATGAATGATTTATTTATTACTAATAAGTAGTTTTATTCCTTCTTGGCTCTCTCGTTTTTTGTGAACACTTCTCCCAATTGGCCGTTGGGCACTCCTCACTGACATTTATTGAAACTACTCGGGTTTAAATGCGGAAATGCGCTCAGATAAACAGGTTTTCTGATGTATGCGTCTTCTGGGTGCAACATTTCCGGGGTCACACAGTAAGGGGATATAGAGAATTTGAGGGCGTTCAGCAACAGTGGAAGGTCCTGGACATAAAGGAAGATGCTGATGAGGAGGGCGCGAAATGGTGAAATCTGTGGGGAGCTACATGGGGGAGCCAGGCCTGGTTGAGGCTCCTGGACAACCAGAAGAGGTGGATTTTGAGGGGAATAATTTTTTGGGGTAGACGTAGATAGATCGATCAGGATCGGTCGGGGAATGAAACCTGGCTCCGCTTCTAAATCTATCAAGGGGGGGGGTTCTTGGCTAGCTCTAGGGGGTTGAGGAATTTGTGTGGGGGGTTTTGGAATGGAAATCGGCTTGATCCTCACGGCAAGAATTCGTTTTGGCAACTTAGATGTTGCCGTGTGAAATGTTCAGTACTTCGATACACGACGCGTCAACTCAAGTCTGACCATCTATTTGAGGGAACAGAGATAACTAATTTCAAATTTGAAACTCAAGGGTTTGTAATAAAATTAATAGTAGTGATACCGACAGAACACAAGTATTTAAATTAAAATGTCCATACATAAAATATTCAATAATATAGTGAATAAAAAAAGCAATAATAATTTCAATAACACATAATAAATAAAAGAACCATAATAATAATAATAACAGTAGTACACGAGTCAT